>CM049590.1:19473276-19730776 GCA_027123335.1 Amphiprion clarkii
CTCTTTAAGGAAGTAGAAACTGTTTAAAACTGAGGGATGGTGGGTGACGTCTCCATGGTTACGGCTCTTTAAGGAAGTAGAAAGTCTAAAACAGGGATGGTGGGTGACGTCTCCATGGTTACGGCTCTTTAAGGAAGTAGAAAGTCTAAAACTGAGGGATGGTGGGTGACGTCTCCATGGTTACGGTCTCTGAGGGATGGTGGGTGACGTCTCCATGGTTATGGGTCTTTAAGGAAGTAGAAACTTTAAAACTGAGGGATGGTGGGTGACGTCTCCACGGTTACGGGCTGTGAGGGATGGTGGGTGACATCTCCATGGTTACAGGCTCATTAAGGAAGTAGAAACTGTTTAAAACTGAGGGATGGTGGGTGACGTCTCCATGGTTACGGCTCTTTAAGGAAGTAGAAACTAAAACTGAGGGATGGTGGGTGACGTCTCCATGGTTACGGTCTCTGAGGGATGGTGGGTGACGTCTCCATGGTTATGGGTCTTTAAGGAAGTAGAAACTTTAAAACTGAGGGATGGTGGGTGACGTCTCCACGGTTACGGGCTGTGAGGGATGGTGGGTGACATCTCCATGGTTACAGGCTCATTAAGGAAGTAGAAACTGTTTAAAACTGAGGGATGGTGGGTGACGTCTCCATGGTTACGGCTCTTTAAGGAAGTAGAAACTAAAACTGAGGGATGTTGGGTGACGTCTCCACGGTTACAGGCTGTGAGGGATGGTGGGTGGCGTCTCCACGGTTACAGGCTGTGAGGGATGGTGGGTGGCATCTCCACGGTTACAGGCTGTGAGGGATGGTGGGTGATGTCTCCACGGTTACGGCTCTTTAAGGAAGTAGAAATTCTCCAGTTATGTTCAGTTAAACATTGTTATGATGAATGAATTCAGCTGTTGTCACCTAAAGCTCTTTGTTTCTATTTTATCTTTTTCTTGACATTTGTGTATCACCTTTGTGTCTCACTTTAGTTGTTTCGTGTCTCTTTTGTGTCTCATTTTGAACATTTTTTTTGCCGTTTTATCTTTTATTTGGCCATTTTAAATCTCCTTTATGTCTTAGTTTAGTTGTTTTGTGACTATTTTGGGACATTTTATGTCTCAACTTGAAGTTTTTCTTTCATTTTGTTTCTTGTCATTTCACTCCTCTTTTACGTCACATTTTGGTTGTTTTAAGTCTCTTGTATCTTATTTTGAAATTTTCTCCCCCATTTTGTCTCTTGGTGTTCATTTTAAATCTCGTTTGTGTCTCATTTCGGTTGTTTTCAGTCTCTTTTGGGTCACATATAGAACAGTTTGTGTCTCGTAAATATTTTGTGTCACATTTCACATTTTTTTTTCCATTTTGTGTCCATTTTCTGTTAATTATTTCACTTTTGTGTCTCAATTTGGTAGTTTTGTTTCTTTTTTTGTGTCACATTTGGGACATTTTTTGCCATTTTATCTCTTTCTGGTCATTTTATATCTATTTCACCTTTAATTTTAGTTGTTTTGTGTCACCTCTTAAACATTTTGTTGGAATTTTCCATCTTTATGGTCATTTTAAATATCTTTTATGTCACAATTTGGTTGTTTTGTGTCTTCTGTGTCACGTTTTACATATTTTGTATCTCATTTCAAACCTTTTTTTCGCCGTTTTGTCTATTTTGGTCATTTAAAATCTCCTTGATGTCTAATTTTAGTACATTATGTTGTCGTTTTTCTGTCATTGTGTCTCTTTCTGGACTCAATCCGTCTTTTTTTGAATCTCACTGAGACATTTCCTGTGATGCATCTCAGCGTTTTTCAGTTGTTTTGCCTGTAGAAGTAATTCCACGTCTGTGTTTGTCTTCCAGGAGCAGAGAAGGACTCGTCTCTGAGGCTCTGCAGACGATTAGAGCTGCATGACGACAGAAAACACCAACTTTCTGTGTTTTTATCTGAGCAGGACTGAGGTTTAAAGGCTGCATTCTGCCCCCTTCTGGCACTGAGGAGGAACTACACTCTGCTGGAAACACCAGAAATCATCTAAAAATGGGTTTAAATCCAAGAAAAAGTTCCCAGAAAGCACCATCCTTTCTACATTTGTCTAACTGAGCTCTTATTGTCTTTTAACTGTTTAAAAAGCTTTTGCACAAACGTAGATTTATATATTTCAGAGTAATTTTATGGCTTTAAACTAATTTTATTATCGAACTTCGCTAAACAAATTAAACGAGGTGATTTCTGTGATTTTTAAACATTTTTTATGTTAGAGTTTATATTTTGACTTACTTTAATGATTTTTAATGTCTACTTTAATCTTTTTCGTGCCTAATTTTAATGGTTTTCTGTCTCATTTCCTGCAGTTTGTTTCTGTTTTGTCTCTCATTGTTCATTTTATGTCGATTCTGTCTCATTTTGGTTGTTTTGTCTCTTTTGTGTCTCATTTTGAACATTTTTTTGCCGTTTTTGTCCCTTTGTGTTCATTTTAAATCACTTTTGTGTCCCATTTTTGTTGTTTTGTGTCTCTTTTGCGTCAGATTTGGGACCTTTTTTGCCATTACGTGTCTTTTTGGTCATTTTATATCTGTTTTATGTCTAATTTTAGTTGTTTTGTGTCTCATTTTGAACATTTTGTTGCTCTTTTCTGTCTTGTTTTGTGTCTCATTTTAATTAAAATACTGTTATTTTGTCTCTTTGTGGTCATATTAAATCTTCTTTGTGTCACATTTTGGTTGCTTTGTGTCTTTTGTGTCTCATTTTGAACAGTTTTTTGCCGTTTTGTCACTGTGTGTTCCTTTTAAATCACTTTTATGTCTCATTTTTGTTGTTTTGTGTCTTTTGTGTCACATTTAGGACATTTAGTTCATCATTTTGATCATTTTGCATCGATTAGCTTTATTTTATGTCTAACTTTGGTGGTTTTGTGTCACGTATCACATTTTTTTCCCTCATTTTGTGTCTTTGTGTCCATTTTAAATCTTGTTTGTGTCCTTTTTGGGACATTTTATGTTTCATTTTAAACAGTTTTTTCCCTGTTTTGGCTCTTTGGGGTCATTTTAAATCTCTTGTGTATCATTTTGATTGTTTTGTGTCTCTTTTGGGTCACATTTAGAACATTTTCTTTCTCATTGTAAATATTTTGTCACATTTCACTTTTTTTCCCCTTTTGTCCCTTTGTGGTCATTTTACGTCTCTTTTGTGTCTCATTTTAGTTGTTTTGTGTCTCTTTTGTGTCTCATTTTAGTTTTATGTCTCTTTTGTGTCTCATTTGGGACATTTTCTGTCTCATTTTGAAGTTTTTAATCCATTTTTTTTATTTGGGGTCATTTTAAATCTCGTTTGCGTCACATTTTATGGCATGTTGCACATTTTTTTTCCATTTTGTTTCTTGTGTTATTTTTAATGAGCTTTCGTGTCTCATTTTGAAGCTTTTTTTTCCATTTTGTCTCTCTGTGGTCATTTTAAATCTCTTTTGTGTCACATTTTAAACATTTTGTGTCTCATTTTAAATATTTTGTCACATTTTGTGTAAATTTGAATTCGTTTTTCCCCCATTTATTCTTATTGTCGTCATTTTTCATCTATTTTTTGACTCGTTTTGATTGTTTTGTGTCTCATTAGAGATATTTTTGAGTCATATTTAACTGTTTCATTTTATTCTCTTTGTGGTCATTTCCTGTCTTTTTCTGTCTTGTTTTTGTCGTTTCGTGTCTTTTGTGTGATTTTGAAGTATTTTTCCCCCATTTTGTCTCTTAGGAGTCGTTTTACATTTAGTTTGTTTTTCATATACATTGTATATTAGATATTATATTTTGATTTAATGTTGGTTTCCAGTTTCTAAAACACTAAACAATACATGTGTGTAAATAAATCAAAGTAGGACAGCAGCTGCACAATGACGGTTGACCTGAATGGAAATGGATCGATACGTCTGTATGTGTGGAAAAATCAATATATCTGCAATAGTGTGTTTATTTCACCTCTTTCTGCTCATTTTGCATCATTTGTTGATGGTTTTTTTGCCCATTTTGTTTCACATTTTTATCATTTTCTCATGTTTTTTGTCTCAGTTTGGTTGTTTTTGTGACGCATTTGGGACATTTTGTGTCTCGTTTTTAACTTTTTGTTCTATTTTTTGGTCACTTTACAACTCTTCAGGTAGATTTGTGTCTCAGTTAAAGTCTTTGTTTCCGTTTAATCTCTTCTTGCTCATTTTGCATCTTACTTGTGCACAATTTTGGTTGTTTTGTGTCTCTTTTGCATGGCATTTTACACATTTTGTGTCACATTTTGGTAGTTTTGTGTCTCATTTTAAATAAAAAAATGCAGTTTTGTATTTTTGTGCTCATTTTACGTCTTTTTGTGTCAAATTTGAGACATTTTGTGTCTCATTTTGAAAAATTTTTTCCCCCCATTTTTCCCTTTTTGATAATAAATATAATAAATCTCTTTTGTGTCTCGTTTTGATTGTTTTATGTCTCATTTGGGACATTTTGTGAGTCATATTTAACTGTTTTCTGTCTTTGTGGTCATTTTACGTGTCTTTTTTGTCTTATTTTGGTTGTTTTGTGTCTCTTGTGGACTTTTTTGGACATTTTGTGTCATTTTTTCTCTGTTTTTCCCCTATTTTGTGTTATTTTGGTCATTTGACATCTAGTTTGTGTCTCATTTTGGTTGTTTTGTGTCTTTTGTGTCACATTTAGTTTCTTACTTTGATCATTTTGCATCCATTTAAGGTTGTTTGCGGTTAATTAGCTTTATTTTTTTTCATTTTATGTCTCATTTTGGTGGTTTTGTGTTTATTTTGGAACATTTTATGTTTTATGTTTAAATTTTTCTTTCATTTTGTCTCTGGAGTCATTTTAAATCTTTATTTTGTCTTATTTGTGACAGTTTGTGTCTCATTTTGTCTCTTTGGGGTCATTTTAAATCTGTTTTGTGTCTCATTTTGTGTTTGAGGTCATTTTAAGTCTCTTTTCTGTCTCATTTTGGGACATTTTATGTCATATTTAACATTTTTTCTTTCCATTTAGTCTCTTTCTGTTCATTTTAAATCTCTTTTGTGTCTCATTTGTGTCTCATTTTGTGTGTTTGTGTTCATTTTAAATCTCTTTTGTGTCTCATTTTGCTAGCTTTGTGTGTCTTCTGTGTCCTGTTTCACACATTTTTCCTGCTCCTCCTGATGTGTTCATTTTAAATCTCTTTTGTGTCTCATTTGTGTCTCATTTTGTCTGTTTGTGTTGATTTTAAATCTCTTTTCTGTCTCATTTCGGGACATTTTGTGTCATATTTAACATTTTTTTCCATTTAATCTGTGTTCATTTTAAATCTCTTTTGTGTCTCATTTTGCTAGCTTTGTGTGTCTTGTGTGTCTCATTTTGCTAGCTTTGTGTCTCATTTTGCTAGCTTTGTGTCTCATTTTGCTAGCTTTGTGTCTCATTTTGCTAGGTTTGTGTCTCATTTTGCTAGCTTTGTGTCTCATTTTGCTAGCTTTGTGTCTCATTTTGCTAGCTTTGTGTCTCATTTTGCTAGCTTTGTGTGTCATTTTGCTAGCTTTGTGTCTCATTTTGCTAGCTTTGTGTGTCTTCTGTGTCTCATTTTGCTAGCTTTGTGTCTCATTTTGCTAGCTTTGTGTGTCTTCTGTGTCTCATTTTGCTAGCTTTGTGTCTCATTTTGCTAGCTTTGTGTGTCTTCTGTGTCTCATTTTGCTAGCTTTGTGTCTCATTTTGCTAGCTTTGTGTGTCTTCTGTGTCTCATTTTGCTAGCTTTGTGTCTCATTTTGCTAGCTTTGTGTCTCATTTTGCTAGCTTTGTGTCTCATTTTGCTAGCTTTGTGTCTCATTTTGCTAGCTTTGTGTGTCTTCTGTGTCTCATTTTGCTAGCTTTGTGTCTCATTTTGCTAGCTTTGTGTGTCTTCTGTGTCTCATTTTGCTAGCTTTGTGTCTCATTTTGCTAGCTTTGTGTCTCATTTTGCTAGCTTTGTGTGTCTTCTGTGTCTCATTTTGCTAGCTTTGTGTGTCATTTTGCTAGCTTTGTGTGTTTTCTGTGTCTCATTTTGCTAGCTTTGTGTCTCATTTTGCTAGCTTTGTGTCTCATTTTGCTAGCTTTGGGTCTCATTTTGCTAGCTTTGTGTCTCATTTTGCTAGCTTTGTGTCTCATTTTGCTAGCTTTGTGTGTCTTCTGTGTCTCATTTTGCTAGCTTTGTGTCTCATTTTGCTAGCTTTGTGTGTCTTCTGTGTCTCATTTTGCTAGCTTTGTGTCTCATTTTGCTAGCTTTGTGTCTCATTTTGCTAGCTTTGTGTCTTCTGTGTCTCATTTTGCTAGCTTTGTGTGTCATTTTGCTAGCTTTGTGTGTTTTCTGTGTCTCATTTTGCTAGCTTTGTGTCTCATTTTGCTAGCTTTGTGTCTCATTTTGCTAGCTTTGTGTCTCATTTTGCTAGCTTTGTGTCTCATTTTGCTAGCTTTGTGTCTCATTTTGCTAGCTTTGTGTCTCATTTTGCTAGCTTTGTGTCTCTTTTTGCTAGCTTTGTGTGTCTTCTGTGTCCTGCTCCTCCTGATGTGTTCACTGTCTCCTCCTCTAGGGGGCGCTGCTGCTTTCCCAGACTCCCCTCCAGCAGGATGAAGCTCTGCGGGCCTCTCAGCTCCGGACTCGTCATTCCTCTCCGCGGCTCCTCCATCCTCCTCAGGACCGCAGCCCGCACGGCTTCACGCACGAACCGCCGCCGTGCGTCCGGCATGTAACCCGGGTCAGGGCTACAACCTGGAGCCCGGCTTCTGTGGGGGTCTGGACCGGACATCCGCGGAGCTCCACGCCGCCGGAGACGCGCTGAGGTCGGGGAGGACAGCGGGGGGAGATGGTCGCCGCTTCGGGCTCCGGAGGCTCCTCCGGCCGTCATGTGAACGCGGACGAGGCGCGTCAACCTGTCGGGGATGATGGTGAGTGTCCGTCCACGCGCACCGTGCGTCTCTTTTGTCTCCGACACCTGCTGCCGAACTGGGATCTACCGCAGGCCGGGAGGCTGTAGGCAGCGGCACCGGGTCGGGTCGGGGTCCGCGGGGTTCGGCCTCTAACGGGCCGTGTGTGGTGGATGGTCCGCTTCTGGTCCGCTTCTGGTCCGGTTCTGGTCCGGTCGGTTCCAGGATCGCTGGTTCGGGTCGGATGGAGTTGATCTGTTAAACGTGTATGAGTGGAGCTGAACTGTCCCAGGATCCCTGAACGTCTCAGAACCGGTCTGGAGGTCTGAACCTAATCTAGTAATCTGTTTTATTCTAAGAGCTGCTCTCTGCTCTGAGCTGCCATCAATAATAATAATAATAATAATAATAATAATAACTTTATTTATATGGCTCCGTTTGTGGTCATTTTATGTCTATTGTGTCTAAATTTGGTTGTTTTGCGTCTCTTTAGTGTCACATTTTGTGTCTCGTTTTTTAACAGTTTTTGCTATTTTATCTCTTAATGTTAATTTTGCATCTCAGTTGTGTCTCTACGTGAGGTTGGTTGTGTTTTTTATGTCTCTTTAGTGTCATATTTGGGACATTTTGTCTTATTTTCACCTCTTTTGCCTCCATTTTTGTCCTATTGTGGTCGTTTTTGGCCCCTTTGTGTCTCGTTTTGGTTGTTTTGTGTCTCTTTTGAGTCACATCTGCGACATTTTGTGTCTCGTTTTTAACATTTTTTTGTCATTTTATCCCTTTGTGATAATTTTCCATCTTTTTTGTGCTTCAGTTTGGTTGTTTTTGTCTCTTTAGTGTCATATTTTGGTCATTTTGTTTCTCTTTTGAGTCACATTTGCGACATTTTGGGTCCCGTTTTTAACATTTTTTGGCCGTTTTAACTGTTTGTGCTCATTTTCCAAATTTTTGTGCTTCATTTTGGTTTTTTTTGTCTATTTAGTGTCTCATTTCAGACGTTTTGTGTGTAATTTGGTCTCTTGGTCTCCATTTTTGTCCTGTTGTGATCATTTTCCATCTGTTTTGTGTCTCACTAGAACCTGTTTTTTGTCATTCTGAACTCTTCATTCTCTATTTTACCCCTTAATGTTCATTTTACGCCTCAGTTGTGTCAAATTTAGTTTTTTTTGTATCTCTTTAGTGTCATATTTGGGACCATTTGTGTCTCATTTTGGTCACTTAGTCTCCATTTTTGTCCTTTTGTAGCCATTTTCTATCTATTTCGTGTCTCATTTTGGTAATTTTGTCTCATTTGTGTCACATTTGAGTCATTTTTGTGTCTCATTTTGAACGCTTTCGTTCCATTTTGTCTCTTTCTGGTCGTTCTACGTCTAGTTTATGTCTAATTTTGGCTGGTTTGTGTCTAAATTTCGTGTTTTTTTGTCTCTTTAGTGTCATATTTGGGACATTTTGTCTCATTTTGACCTCTTTGCCTCTTATTGTGGACATTTTACATCCATTTTGTGTCAAAATTTGGTTGTTTTGCATCTCTTTAGTGTCCCATTGGCACATTTTGTGTCTCGTTCTTTAACAGTTTTTTGCCATTTTATCTCTTTGTGGTCATTTTACATCTCAGTTGCGTCTAATTGTACTTCATTTTGGTTGTTTTTGCCTATTTAGTGTCACATTTCAGACATTTTGTGTAATTATTAACTCTCATTTTCCATTTTGTCTTTTTGTGCTCATTTTCACATCTATTTCGTGTCTCATTTTGGTTGTTTAGCATCTTTTTGTGTCACATTTTGTACATTTTTTTGCCATTTTATCTCTTTGTAGTCGTTTTAAGTGTCTTTGTGTCTCATTTTTAACTCTGTAATTCCATTTTGTCTTTTTGTGGTCATTTTTACATCTATTTTGTGTCTCATTTTGGCTGTTTTGCATCTCTTATGAATCATATTTGGGACATTTTGCGCCTCATTTCCAATCATTTGTTTCATTTTGTCTGTTTCTGGTCGTTTTACATCTATTTCGTGTCTAATTTTGGCGGTTTTGTTTCTCTTTTGAGTCACATTGGGACATTTTTTGTCTCATTTTTAACAGTTTTTTGCCATTTTATCTCTTTGTAGTCGTTTTAAGTGTCTTTGTGTCTCATTTTGATCTGTTGTGGTCATTTTACATCTTTTTTTGTGCTTCATTTTGGTTGTTTTGTGTCCTTCAGTGTCACATTTGAGTCATTTTTGTGTCTCATTTTGGCTGTTTTGCATCTCTTATGAATCATATTTGGGACATTTTGCGCCTATTTCCAATCATTTGTTTCATTTTATCTCTTAATGGGCATTTTTACATCTCTATTCTGTCTAATTTTGGCGGTTTTGTTTCTCTTTTGAGTCACATTGGGACGTTTTTTGTCTCATTTTTAACAGTTTTTTGCCATTTTACCTCTTTGTGGTCATTTTACATCTCTTTTGTGTCTCGTTGTTTATGAGCAGCATCTTATTTATGGCAGGAAATCATCCCAGCATGCATTGCGGCTGCGGACCAGGTTGACTTTTGATCGGAGCATCTTGATAACGTCCTCGTGTTCGAGGCGTCTTCGTTCTGTGGGTGAAACTGAAGCGTTTCTCTCATGAATCTTCTCTCCGATCGGTGCATTCAGGCGTCTCGGCTGGAGCTCCGCCGGGGGAATGAAAATGTCACAACACGTCACTTCAGATCCTCCTCACCCCTCGTCCTCACCCCTCATCCTCATCCTCATCCTCGTCCTCACCCCTCATCCTCATCCTCATCCTCGTCCTCACCCCTCATCCTCATCCTCACCCCTCATCCTCACCCCTCATCCTCATCCTCACCCCTCATCCTCATCCTCACCCTCGTCCTCATCCTCATCCTCGTCCTCACCCCTCATCCTCACCCCTCATCCTCACCCCTCATCCTCATCCTCATCCTCGTCCTCACCCCTCATCCTCATCCTCATCCTCGTCCTCACCCCTCATCCTCATCCTCACCCCTCATCCTCACCCCTCATCCTCATCCTCACCCCTCATCCTCATCCTCACCCTCGTCCTCATCCTCATCCTCGTCCTCACCCCTCATCCTCACCCCTCATCCTCACCCCTCATCCTCATCCTCATCCTCACCCCTCATCCTCACCCTCACCCCTCGTCCTCACCCCTCATCCTCATCCTCATCCTCATCCTCATCCTCATCCTCACCCGTCTTCCGTCTGCCTCATGTTTGTTCGGACACCAGCTGCTCTCCACCAACACAAACCGACTGAATCACAGCGAATATCTGCCAAACAAAAACACGTTTAGACTCATTTTGCAGCGACAAGCAGCAGCAGCAGCATTTAGACATTCAGCTGCAGTTTCTCACTTTGTATTCAGCATAAATATCTCTTTACAGCTTTGTTTCATTTGTCCGTGACAGAAAATTAGCTGGAAACCACTTCGACTTTATTACAGAAATCCATAAAAATGGTGAAATAGCGTCGACAAACTGTAAAAATAACTGCAAATATCTGTAAAATGATAAGATTTTTATTAGATTTAAATACAGTAAAACCATCATTTTATTGTCACACACTGTAAAAATAAAATAAAAACTAAATACTACTTGTGAAATTACAGACTTTTGATAAAAACAGTGTAAGTGTGACAGCAAAGAGTGATGGAAAAAATCTGGAAAAAATGGTGAAAAACTGTAATTTAAAAAAAAAACGCTGTATAATATTTAAAATAATATATTGAAATATAATATTTACATGTTTTTATTGGTTTTACATACAGTAAAAAATCATTTTATGGTGAAAATAACTGCAAATATTGACCAAATCATTAGATTTTTATTAGATTTAAATCCAGTAAAACCATAATTTTATGATCACACTTTGTAAAAAATGTAAAAAACATTTATATTATTTGTGAAATTACAGACTCCAATATGAATAAAGAACATTTTCAATAATACTAGTAAAAGTGTGGCAGCAAGAGTGACGGAAAAAAATATGTAATAAACAAAAAAACTGTATAATGTCTACGATAATATATCGATATATAATATTTACATCTTTTTATTGGATTTAAATACAATGAAATTCTATAGTCCATAATATAAAATGCATTTTTATAACAATATTTATAGTTTTAGTCCTTTTTTCTTTTTCTTTTATTGTTTTGTTATTTTAAAAAAAATAATATAAAAATAGCAGCAAATATCTTTAAAATATTGTTTTTATTGGATATAAAAATAGTAAAACTCTAATGTTATTGTTGCACATTATAGAAGAAAAAATTACTTTTTGTGTAGTTGCACATTTTTGATGTTATTTACAATTTTACCCAGTTTGTTCTACGGTCAAAATGTAAATCAATGTTGTTTTCTATTTCTATCAAATAATTTACCATTTTTTTCCTTAATATACATTATTTTGTATTTTTGTAATTGTGTATTTTTACAGTCAAATGTGTTAAAACACAAGTTAATATTTGTAAAAATGCCAACTTTTGAGGACATTATTCTCAGTTTTAACCATTTTTTTCGTTTTGTTTTTTAAGATTAGGGCAAAAATGCCAGAAAAAATGTCAACAGTGGAATCCTGTTATGTTCAAAACCAGCAAAAACTGTGAAAATATCAGCAAATATCTGTTAAATAATGCAATTTGTTTTCGATTATTAATCAGTAAAATTGTATTTTATGGTCAGGCTGGTGAACAGGTTTAAAAAATCATTTACTGTTTTTCCCTTATGTAAATGTATTTTTTCCAATATCTGTAAAATAATGCTGATTTAAATACAGTTAAAGTGTAATTTTTACATTCAAACGTTTAAAAATACAGATTAATGTGGACGCTTATTTCATTTTTAACCAGTTTTTTAGGGTTTAGATGGAAACTTTTTCTCTGTAATTTAACAAAACTTGGTAAATCTGTTAAATATTAGTAAATTTTCTGTTAAAAATGTGATTGAAATCCGGATTTTCTCGCTTTCCGCTGCATTTGGAGACAGAAACTTCAGATTTTTGGTGTAGAACTTGACAGATTTCCTGATATCACACCTAGAAAATAAACACTGAGCTGTCTTTTAATGTTTTTATTTACCAGCAGCTGTCTCGTTGGTCTGCTGAGTTTAGTTTCTCCTCCTTGGGAACAGATCGCTGATAGTCTGGAGGTTACGTAAGGCAGAAAGCTGCAGGTATTCAGGGTTTGAAGCCTCCAGACAAGCTGCTGCAGGTCTGATGGAACCTGATCTGAACCTGCAGGAGGAATTCTGCTGCTGGTTTCCTCCTCAAGATGTTCCACAACATGAAGGTTTACTGACAGGAAGTGTTGGTTTTACCTCCAAACTCATCGTCTGAGCAAACCTCAGACAGCAGCGACTCAGTGAAGGTGGAATCTGTTGACCTTTAGCTTCTGAAATCAGCTTTTCAGCTAAAATTCCGACATTTTCCTCATTTTGCACCCAATAGAAATCCTCAATAAATCTGTTGAACCAGACGCCACTTTCAGACGTCTACCTCTCTTGAAGTTCACGTCCTTGAAGAGTCTTCAGGAGTTTCTGGTGAACGGAGTGAATGCAGCAAATTATTTGTTATGCTAAGCTAAGCTAACTAACTGCTCGCTCATGATAAATGTTGGAAAACTGATTGTTTTTGTGCATTTTGGAACGTTTTTGCCCATATTTAGGTGCACAAAAAAGCTACGTAACTAAACTTAGCCCACATAAACCCTGTAGCATGGATTTGTATTATGAAAAATCCAGTTTGTGCCTCATTTTTCTGCATTTAGAACCATGAAACTGAATCCTGGCTTTAATCCCGTCCTGCCGTATTTCTGGTCTTTATGCTAAGCTAAGCTAACTAGCTGCAGGCCCATGATACATGATGGGAAACAGGTTGTAAATCGTTGTTTTTTTGCATTTTGCAACATTTGTGTCCATATTTATGTGCAACTTAGCCCACATAAACCCTGTATTGTACTATAAGTTGGATTTCTGTTATTGAAAATCCAGTTTATGCCTTATTTTTCTGCATTTAAAACCATGAAACCTAATCCTGATTTTAATCCCGTCCTGCCGTATTTCTGGTCTTTATGCTAAGCTAAGCTAACTAGCTGCAGGCCCATGATAAATGTTGGGTAACAGGTTGTTTTTGTGCATTTTGGAACGTTTTTGCCCATATTTAGGTGCACAAAAAAGCTACGTAACTAAACTTAGCCCACATAAACCCTGTAGCATGGATTTGTATTATGAAAAATCCAGTTTGTGCCTCATTTTTCTGCATTTAGAACCATGAAACTGAATCCTGGCTTTAATCCTGTCCTATCATAATGCAGGTCTTTATGCTAAGCTAAGCTAACTAGCTGCCGGTTCACAATAAATGTTGGAAAACAGGTTGTAAATCGTTGTTTTTGTGCATTTTGCAACATTTGTGTCCATATTTATGTGCAAGTTATCCCACATAAACCCTGTAGTGTGATATATTTGGATTTCTATTACTAAGAATCAGTTTCTTGCTTCATTTTCCTGCTTGAATAACCATGAATCTGCATCCCGGCCTTCTATTTGGGGACATCCAGCGTTCCCAGTTCGTCTTTGTCCTCCTGCCTGCCTCCTGTCAGTGTTTCTGCCTGAGTAGAATGAAAATCCGTCCGTCAGACAAAGACCTGGGTGTTGTCCTCCTCCCGTCTCCCATCAGCAGATTCCCCACATTTCTCCCAATCAGAGGAACCAGCAGCTTCCACGGTTCTGTAAGCTGGTTGAGTGTCAGCGTTGCGTAACCTGCTGCCGTCTGAGGAGGTGTGAAGACGCCTCGGCCTCGTGCCGCCGCCGGTCGTCCTGCCTGATCCTCGGAGTCGTGGGTGACGGACGAAAATAGTCTCAGCGAATCACGTAACGTCGGTCTTAGATAAAAAACAAAACAGAAAAAATCATGTAAGACGAGAGTCAGCTTCAGTTTCAGTCCCCCACATGGAATAAATGTCACCTTTACAGCAGCATTTGACAGAAAATGTGAAATAGCTGCATTAAAAATTGAAAAACAAACACAAGTATGCGCTCATGTCCATCATGACGGAGCCTCTCATGGTGGATTTTTTCCTCTTTATGTCACTTTTTATGAATTTACCCGATAATTAGCAGCTTTTTTTTTTTTTTTTTTAAATAATCTTTAGCAGAAAAACAAGCATGAGTCTTTGTTTCTGTTTTATTTCTGGCTTTTTAATTCAGAATTCTAATAGTTTATGGTTGTCAAGGTTCACATTTTTAGTCGTGTTGAAGTAATAACATGAAATAACAGCATAACTGCAAAATCCAGCTTCAGTTTGGCTTTTTCAATCCTGAATGCAGAATTTTTCTTTTCAATAACAGCAAATATCTGTAAAATAATGAGATTTTTGTCTGATTTAAATTCAGTATAAAATAAAAAATAGTGTAATTTTATGGTCACACAGATTTTTGATGTGGGCTTGATTTGCAGTTTTGTTTTTTTACAGGTTTTTTTGTCCATTTTGAAACATTTATGTCCATATTAAGGTGCAGCTTATCCCACGTAAACCCTGTATGGTCCAATATTTGGATTTCTATTATTATAAATTCAGTTTATGCTTCGTTTTCCTACGTTTAAAACCTATAATTGAAGGTTCCGTTTGTTAGCATTCGTCCTCCTGCCTGACTCACATGTGATGCCACGAAGCGTCACGTTTGTGCAGCAGCTCCAGCTGGTATTGATCAGCTGGCAGGTTATCGGCAGGCCGATCGGCGACAGCAGCCTCCAGCCGGAAGCTGACAGAGTCTCTGTTCAGCCGGCGAGAGGGAATCTGTCGGCTTCACTTTGTGTTCAACCTTCAGACACGGAGAGACTCTGGACGATGTTGAAACCTCGGTGAGATTCCTCAGGTCAGTGACGGAGACACAAACGCTCCTTTAGACGTTCGCTTTGACCGCGATGCTTCAGGCCTGAGCAATGATTCACCAGCTTTTAATGGAGTTTTACTGTTTTTATCGTTTTGCATCGTTTACATTCATTTATTTTAGGTTTTAGTGTTAATTTTGGCTTTTTTGTATGACGAAAACCAAAAAAACCCTAAATTTTCTTGTGGTAACATCATTTACGTTAATAAAATGTGCTTTTATTTTGACAGATTTACTAAATACTCCTATATTTTCACAAACTTTCACACTCATAATGTAAATTTTAATAATAATAATTAGAATTTTATGTTAGGTTTTTTTTTGCCATTTTATGTGTTTTAAGTTAAATGAAATTTTAAAAATTTAAAACATTATAATGAAGACTTAACAGGACACAGATGATAATTTTTATTTAATTACTGATTAATTTGCTAAAAAAAAAATGTTCTTTCCAACAAGATCAATTAAATTTTGTTGTGGTAGCTAACTTAAACATCGTTTACGTTTTTAAAAGTGTGTTTTTATTTTGCCAGATTAATAATAATAATACTAATTATTATTATTATTATTATTATTATTATTGTTATTATTATTATTATTATGTGAATGTAATAATAATAATAATAATAATAATAATAATAATAATAATAATAGTAATGATGATGATAATAGTAATAATAATAATAATAATAATAATAATAATAATAAAATGATTAAAATAATAATAATAATAATAGTAATACAGCTTATTTGCCGTCGTTCATTCATAAACAATAAATGAGGGTAAATAAATGTTCGTAAAGAAGCTTCGTCATCTTTGTGTTTGTTCTGTTTTTATGAATGTGAGCAGCTGCAGGTGTATTTTTTTTTTCCCATGATGCACCTGTTCAGAGGCTGTTCTTCCTGTTGTGAGTCATTTCAAGTGACTCATGCTTTCTGTTGCGTAACGTTTCAGCAGGACGGAGGCTGCTGCTGCTTTTTATCTTCTTTTGTTTCTAATTCTTAACTAAACATTAAGGATCAATAATTTGTCTCCTGGTGTTGGTTAAAAACATAATTAGTGTTTTAGTTGTTATTCAGCTGCTCACTGGGAGCTAAATATTAATTCTTCCTCATTAATGCATGAAAACCAGCCACTTATTTAACATTATTGTGCATTTTGTGCTGTAAACATCACATTTCATCAACTTTAGGGACGTCTGCGTGTTTATTTTCAGCATCACTGCTGAGTTTTTAGGTATTTTCTGCAAGTTGGAAGAGTTTTCTTGCAGTTTTAGAGTAGTTTTAGGACATTATTTGGTTTTTATTTAACCAAATGGAAACAGCAGACAGAGTTAATTCAGTCTTTTTGAGTTCCTGAGTTGTTTTGTTTTTTTAAGAAAGGTCAGATAATTAGTTCAATTCTGAATTAGCTTCAGATGTTTTGTGTGTTTTTGTCATCAGCAGCAGATCGTCTCGTTTCTCACTGAGGCTTCAGTCACGACTGGACCTCACATGTTGTTGTTGTTGTTGTTGTTGTTGTGGAATCTGCTGCGTGACGCATCGAGACGCTTTTCTTCTCGCAGCTGTTCGAGTCTTTTCTAGTAACAAAGCTGTTAAAATAATAATAACAATGAAAATGTGCAAAATGTTCCAGAAAATCCAAACTAAAGTCAAAATAAACGCGATGTCTCGACTTTTAGGACAAAAATGAAGTCAAACGTTGTTAAATAGTTTAAATCTGAGACTAGAATAGAATAGAATAGAATAGAATAGAATAGAATAGAATAGAATAGAATGGATCTTTATTGCCATTGTTTAACAGTGAAAGGCAGTTTAGCAGCTCTATGGATGAGCAGCAAAAAATAGAAAATAAAAATGAATAATTGAAACATTATGAAGTTTATTTATGAAATTTAATACAATAAATACAAATGTTTAAAATGTACAGTCATTACAAAAATAAAATTAAATGAAACATTTTGTTAAATTCAAAAAAGTAAAAACAAAGTCATTGCAAAAAACGAAGTAAAATTAAAAATTGCATTTAAAAAATGAACAAAATAAAGTCATTACAAAAGAGTAAATAAAATTAAAATTAAAGAAAAAAAAGTCATTACCCGAAAACGAAAATGTAAAATTAAAATAAATAAATAGTCATAACAAAAATGTAACTAAATAATTTTTAATAAAAGAAAAAAGAGTCATTACAGAAAATTCTGATAAAAATACTAAATAAAATGAAATCAAAAAATAAAAATCATTGGAATTTTTTTAAAAATAAAATTCCAAAAAGTAATTTCAAAAAAGAAAATTCCAACGTCTTAAATTAAAAAGTCATTACAAAAAAGTCAGTACAGAAGATTAAAGAAAAAATTAAATAATAAATTGACATATTAAATTTAAAAAGGTCTTTACCCCAAAAATTAAATAAAAATAAATTAATAGTCATTACAAGAATGTAATAAAATAAAAATAATCAAATAATTAAAAAAACTAAGACAAGAAATTACATTATTATGTTATTATTATGCATAAAAATAATAATAATAATAATAATAATAATAATAATAATAATAATAATAATAATAATATTTTAAGAAGTCATTACAAAAAATTCTAATAAAATAATTTAATAAAATAAAAAATTAATGAAATAAAAATAAAGCTGTTACAAAATAATAATGATAATAATAATAAAATTTTTAAAATGAAGTCACTACAAAAAAGTCAAGCTAAAAAAATGAAATTTTGAAGTCATTACAAAAAAATTATAGTATATAAGTAAGTATAATTATTACCAAAAAAGAATGAAGTCACTCTAAAAAAATAAAAACTAGAATGAAGATCACATACAATAAAAAATAAGATTGTAAACATTATGTTGTGCATTTAAAACCAAACAGAAAACCTGTTTACTGAGACAGAAAGTTCATTTATTTTAATAAAGCTAACATTAGCATGATCAATATTCATCATTGATCGTCTTTATTAGCAGCTGGTCGTGTTTCCAGCTCCTCCTTTCTGTAAAGTTCAGGTTTCAGAAACACTTTTAATGAACTGTTTTCATAATAAAAGCCTCTAAAATTAACCAGTCAGGTTTATATTCCAGCTACTGGGGCTGATTCTCACTCATCATATATCATTTCATTTTATGCATTTTGGTTCCAAATATTGGTCTTTCTTTGGTGTTGGCCTTTAAAAAATGTAGTTAACCGAGTTTTAAGGCTTTAGAGTCAGAATTTTAGTCACGATAAAAGAAGAGAAGCTTTAAATTTGCAGATTTCCACCAGCAGAGACACGGCAAACATTCAGGAAATGTAGGAAATTTGCTAAGTTTGGTGTAAAAATGTTCCACACAAAGCAGCAAAGATGTGAAAACAGCAGCCGTCTACATTCTGCAGCCACATTTCTGCCATTTGATGCTTTTTTTAGCGTGTTAAGTGTTTGTTTTATAAAGTTTAAAGGTGGAAACTTGAGTTAAAATCAGTTGAAATGCATTTGGTCCTTTTTTTTACTGAACTTCTTGCAGATTTTCTCCACATGATGCTCTGAAAATGACAGAAATGTGTGGTTTAAAACACTAGAAAGCAGTGAAGTGTTGTTTTGCTGCAGAGAAGCAGCTGAAGTCTGAGCTGCGTATTAATAGAGCAGCTTTTCTTTATTCATGAAGACGTTTCCTTTCCAGACTCTGTGTCTGGAGCAGCTTGAACCCGATAAACTTCCTGCTTTTTTGTTTATTTCTCTCACTTTATGTCTTATTGGTTGAGAAATAAGAGAAAATTTGGATTTTAGAGGCCAAAATTTTGCACTTTAATCTGTGTAATTTCTGATTTAATCCATTTCTGCTGCTTCCAAAGTTAAGATTTCTGCTCCTCTGGTCTCTTAATTTGGTAAATTCAGCTCTGGGTTTGTTTCCTGACGATAAAAAGCAAATTTAAAGACGTCAGACTGGATGTGTCATAAAGATTATTGTCTTTACTCTTTAATTCTGAAGGTGTGACAAGAACTACGCTGGGATTCTGTCAGTTTTAACATGTGGACAACAGAGTTTCACCTCAGTTTATTCAACACGTTCTGATTTTACCACCTCTAGTGTCAGACTGCATCGGTTTTTATTTCAGCCACAATTATAAGTGATTAATTACGCATACAGTAGGGTTGTTAATAAACAAAATGAAAAAATAAATACATTGAAAAGCAATTTTAAAATAAAATAAAAGAGAATAAAAGAATTTTAATTAAAATCAAAATAAAATTCCTTCCATAAAAAATTACAAAAAATTCTAAAATTTAAAAATGTAAAAAATTAAATAATTACAAATGTTTTAAATTAAAAATCAAATTAAATTATGAAATAAAATTATTAAGTAAAAAACAAAACTAACAAAAATTGAAAGATAAAGTAATTTAAAAAAACATTTAAAATGAAATTCAATTTATAAAATCAAAAATAGTAATCCCCCAAAAAAATTTGAAAATAAATTACAAAGACATTTAAATTAAAATAAAATTCATAAAATAAAATAAAAATATAGTAATTACAAAGAATTATCTAAAAATTTAAAATGAAAAAAAAATACAAATTTATTAAATTAAAAATCTAATTCAATTTATAAAATAAAAAATAGTAATTTCAAAAAAATTACAAAATAATTACAAATAAAAATAAAATAAAATGTATAAATTAAGAAAATTGCAAAAACAAAGAGAAGTGATATTTTAAAAGATGAAGTAATTACAATTTTTAAAAAAAAAAAATTAAATAAAAATAAAATTCAATTTACAAAATAAAAAAATAAATAATTACAAAACCATTTACAAAAAAATCTTCCAAATAATACATTTGGGCTGATTTACACATTTCACCTTTTTCTGTTTTTTCTGCACTGTTCAGTGAACACTTTGATTTGTATTTTACACGTTAATTATTAAAGGATTTGAATTCTTAACGAGGAAAAGTATTAAATTTGTGTCATAAAACTCCTAAAATTGTCCAAAAATCACCATAGAATTGCATCGATTTACACACTTTATGCACAATAACTGGAACATTATCACCTTTTTCTATTAGTGCACACTTAGAGTTGTATTTCAAGGAGGACAAGTGTTAAATTTGTGTCTGAAAACTGCCACAATTGTCAAAAAAATCACACAAAACCCATCTCAGCATCATACTTTAGCATTCAGCAGGAAAAAGGTGCATAATAAGGCTGTTAAGTGCATAAAATGCTTTATAATTAGCATTTTTTCCATTTTGTGGCTCAGAAATCCTGCTAATGTGACGTCTAGACGGTGAAAACTGTGGTTATGTTAGAGAGAGAGACAACCTTACATCGCCTCATCGTGACCTTAAACTTCAGATGTTGTCCTTAAAGCGGTGAAGTTGTGGGTTTTGTCCTTAAAGCTGTGAAGTTGTGGGTTTTGTCCTCAGACTGAAGTCTGTCCTCATAAAGGAGCATCACCAGGACGGAGCTCCTGATTGGCTCCCGCGCTGTTGCTATGGCGCTCTAAGCCGCTCCTCCATTGGTCGGGCTTCGGACCGGATCGACCTGCCGGCTGTCTGTCAGCATCCCTCCGTCGCCACGGCAACAGACAGGAAGAGGAGGAAGAGCGGAGTTGTTGTTGTTGTTGTTGTTGTTGCTGCTGCTGATTCCTGCAGAAGAAGGAGAAGGAACTGGTCTGTCGTTCATTTCCTCCTGGTGTTTATTTGTTTTTATTCCAGAGGATCATCCGTCTGCAGGCTGTGCTTTCCTTTTTTTCCATCATCTGCAGCAGAAAATGGCTTAAAGCGTCGCCACAGCAACCCTGAGGGTCAGCTGGTCTGGACCTGCTAATCCCTGCAGCTGAACATGATTATTAATGCGACATGTTGGGATGGAAAACGGGGATAAACACGCTTTGATTTATCCGTCTTTGTCTCAAACACACAAACAGTCACGTGTTGAATTTGTTCATTTATCAGAAACATCCCTGAATATTTCTGCTGGAGAAACATTTCATCCCAGGAACTTTTATTCTGTCTAAACTGACTGGACTCTTGTTCTGATTTTAATTGGTGTCGGGTCGACTCTGGCTGCGTCCGTCCAGCTGGTTTTTTGTTTGTTTGTTGTTTTAAACCACCTTCCCTACAGGAAAGTGAGAAACTCGACAAGTTCATGTTCACCTGCTGTGTCTGTGGAGGCAAAGAGCAGGAATTTATTACGCCTGGCTGAAAGTCTGATTTTTGCCACTGTTTTGGTGCATCAAAAATTTCACAAATGTGTCACTAAAACATAAAAAGCTTAAAAAAAAAAATCAAAAACGTCACAAAAACCTCAAAATGACAAAAATGTCAGAATAATGTCAAACATCACAAAATTGTCACAAATTTGTCACATACATGAAAAATGTCTTAATTTTTTAAAAAATGTCACAAAAACATCAAAAAATTCACAAAAAGACAAAAAAAACCTCAATTTTTTTAGAAATTTTGCAAAAACATCAAAAATGTCTCAAAAGGTTTTATAAAACCTCATAAATGTCACTTTTTTAAAAAGTTACAAAATCATCAAAAATGTCACAAAAATGTATTTAAAAAATTCATAAAAACATCAAAAATGTCTCTTTTTTATAAATGTTGCAAAAACCTCATGTCACAATTTTAAAATAAATGTTCCGAAAACATCAAAAATGTCACAATTTTTTAAAATCAAAAATTTTTGCAAATGTTGCAAACATCATAAATGTCACAAAAACATCAAAAATGGCTCAATTTTGTAATAAATGTTGCAAACGCACCAAAAATGTCACAAAACCATAAAAACATGTTCACAAAAACATCAAAAATGTCTCGGAAAATTTTTATAAATGTTGCAAAAACCTCATACATGTCACAATTTTATAAATAAACGTTACAAAAACATCAAAAATTTCGCAATTTTTTAAAATCGAAAATTCCTATAAATGTCGCAAAAACCTCAAATGTCACAAAAAATTTAAAATGTTACAAAAATTCTTCAAAAATGTCACAATTTTATAAAAATGGCACAAAAATTTCACAAAAAATTAAAATTCACAATCACATCAAAAATGTCTCAATTTTTTAATAAATGTGACAAAAAAATCTAAAAATGTTGCAGATCTCCCAAAAAAAATTTGAAATGTTCCACAACTGTTATAAATGTCACAAAAAAAATTTGAATGTAGCAAGTATGTCAAATAGTGCAACAAAAATGACAAAAACGCCGTAGAATCGTGTCACATCAAAAATGTCGCTTTACAGCGTGTCGTCAAAAAGTCACAAAAAGCTCCGAAATGTTACGGAAACGTCAAAAAGAAAGAAGTGTCAAAAATGGCCCAAAAACTGTGGAACGCTTAGAAATGTCACATAAAGTCTTCGTATTGTCCGTGACATGAATCAAAGCGTTTTCTTCAGAACGTTGTTAGAACGTTGCCGGTAACGTTGGTCGTTGTCGTGGGAACGTTTTCTGTTCGCTGGGTGGAAAAAAAGAAGAAAACCAGGAGGAGAGAGAGCGGAGGGAGGGAGGGAGTTTGAAACGAAGAAGGAAACTGAGGACGAGGAGGAGAGAGGAGGAGGAAGCACTGCATGAATATCAGAGTAAAGTTCCCCAGACAGGAGTTGCATAAGAAGCTGTGACCCAGAAACCTCCAGCAGTTGGACTGAACTCACCCCGACATGAAGGAAAACAGCCGGAGGGGAGGACAGGGAGGCGTGGGAAGGAGGTGAACTCACTCATGCTGCTGGTTTCTCCTCACTTTTATCCTCGTTTGCACTTTTTAATGCAACAAAGGGCTGACCAGTTTTCAGATGTGGGTTAATTCTCTGGTCTGTAAAGCAGACGGAGCCCTTTGTTCTCTGAGGGAATGAAAGAAGAGACGTCTGAATAATGAAGGCGGCGAGGTGGAAGACAAGGTGAGACGTAGCAGGAAGTCCGTGGACAGGTGTTCAGCGACAGATGCTGAGCTGCACCACAAAGAACAATCAGGGTGAAAGTCGAGGCGGATTTATTTATAGAGCGATTTAAACCCAAAGCCTTCACCGGAATACAGACGAGGCTGCAGGAAGGGATGTTAGCTGTTAGCTTAGCAACAGCAAGGAGAAATGCAAGATCGGTGCTTTATTAACCACAGCGGGACACGATGTCGCAAAAACGTCATAGAAACGTCATAGAAACATATGTTGCCAAATAAGGTCACAAAAACGTCAAAAATAACCTCATAGAATCATATGATGTCAAATATGCCACAAAAACATAATAAATGACAAAACACTGTAAAATCAGACATCAAATGTCACAAAAATGTTTAAAACAACATAAAACGCCATTCGTAAAAAATTTCACAAAAATGTTTTTTAAAAAATCCATAGAACTGTATATTTTCGAAAATAAAAAAAGCCACAAAAATGCCAAAGAAACGTATGTCATAACAAATGCAACAAACATGTTAAAAATAACAAAAAACGCCATAGAATCATATCTTGTCAAAAATATCACGAAAACCTCAGACACCATAGAATCGTAAGATGTAAAAATGTAAAAAGAAAATTACAGAACGCCATAGAAACACATGTAAAAAATGTAACAAAAACATCAAAAATATGTCAAAAATGACAAAAATGCCATAGAATCGTATGTCGTAAAAAATGTTACCAAAATGTCAAAAATTACAAAAGCACTGTAGAAACGTATGATGTCAAAAAAGTCACAAAAACATCATAGAAACATCACAGAAATGTTATAAAAATCGCAAAATGACAAAAGCACCATAGAAACGTATGATGTCAAAATTGTCATAGAATCGTATTTTGTCAAAAACGGCACAAAAACATCAGACGCCATAGAATCATATGATGTAAAAAATGTAAAAAAAAATTAAGTCAAAACACCATAGAAACATATAATGTCAAAAATGCCACAAAAACGTCATAGAAACGCCACAGGAATGTCACAAAAATTGCAAGAACACCACAGACACATATGTCAAAAATGCCACAAAAACATTAAAAATACTAGAGTTGTATGTTGTCAAAAACAACACAAAAACAAAACCATCAAAGACGCCATAGAATCGTAAGACGTCAAAAAATGTAAAAAACGCCATAGAAACATATGATGTCAAAAACATTAAAAGTAGCAAAAAAGTCATGGAAACATATTTCCATAAAAAATAACAAAAAATGCCATAGAATTGTGTGTCATTAAAATACCACAAAAATGCCACAAAAACATCAAAGCACCATCGAAATGAATATTGTGAGAAATTCTACAAAAACATCAAAAATGTGACCGATGTCCCAAAGACTGAAAGAATGAAGCACCAGAGACCAGCAGAAACAAAAAGACCGAAGCAGACTAAATTAAATCCAGATCAACGGCTGAAGCCAGATCTGCTGCTGCTCTTTGAAGACTTGTGGTCCAGACGAGGACAAACATCGTCTGAGTTTATCTCCTGACCTCACATGACTGATGGAAAATGGTGTTTGGAGGCCGGAGCTTCCCGTTGGCCTCGAACGCCTCGTGATCGAAGGCTGATGAGAGGCTGAACTCCCGCCGTGATCGGATCTATTCTTATCCTCCGTTTCCGCCGTCGGGGGGAAACCAAACTGTGTCGCACAAAACAGAATCTGCTGCAGATCTGAGAGCTGCTTTCTGATCTGCTGCAGGAGGTTTTAACCCGTGATATTAAAATCAGTCTGCTTTTTTACGCTGATTTATCGGTTTGTGTTAATTCCTTTGAAAAGAGGCTCAGGAATCACTATTATTAATAATAAATGCAATAAGCCAGATTAAATAAGGCAAAATATTTTCAAAATCACCCAAATTGCACCATTTAACTGAGCCTGAAACTGTAAAAACAGCAAAAATCACCATATTTTCAGCTTTTTGATGGTGTTTTAACTACTCCTGTGTGATGTGTCATTTATTCTGAAAAATTAGCTAAATCTGAGCTTAAAATCTACATATCTCATTAAAATCACTGCATTCAGCACGTCTCCTTAAATAAAGTAAAAGTAAAATATGATATCTCTTAATAAAAGAAAGAAGGATAGACAAAGGACAAAATAAAAGTCAAAATTCATGGAAACAGCGTAAGAAAGTAATAAGTAGAAAAATCTATAAAATAATAATTCTAAAATAATCATAAATAAAATCAGTCAGACTGAAAAGGCAGATTTTACCTTTAAAAATGCTCTATAATAGGAATAATAATCGCTCTTCCACATTCTCTACATGGGGCATTGTGCATCTTAATGTTTATTTTATTTACTGCACATTTCTGATTATTTATCTGTATTTATGGCGGTGGGGACTGTACTCTTTACCAAAGTATTTCATAAGAAATAGTAAGAAAACGCCACCTTAATGTGTTTGATGACTAAGGAAATTAAAAACCTCTTTTACATTTTATTGCTGACTGTTGATGATTCATTCAATTTTTCAGGTGCAATATAATCTAAACTTTTTTCATGATCATGTGTGATATTACCTCAGTATAACTGCCGGCATTCATTTTTACTGTTCTACTCTAGTCTTATCTCACTTATTTTATTTCAGTAATGTATCGTACTTAGGCGATGCATTTCTTATTTGATGTCATTTGTTGTCTGGCACAAGAATTTTCATTTCAGAATGAAAAAAGTTTTTATCTAATCTTACCTCATCGTATTTCATCTTGTGTTATCTCATCTCATCTTGTCTCATCTCTTTTCATTTTATCTTGTCTTATCTTAACTTATATCTTCTTATCTCAAATCATCTTGTCTTTTCCCGTCTCATCTGAGTTTACCTTATCTCATCTTGTCTCTTTCACCCTATCTCATCTAATCCTATCTTATCCCATCTTCTAATGTCATCTTCTCATTCATCATATCTCAGCTCATCTTATCTTAACTTGTCTCATCGTATCTCACATCATATTATGTTAACTCATCTTAACTTATCTCACCTTATCTCATCTCTTCTCATCTCATCTCTTATTTCATTTCTCCTCATCTCTTTTCATCTTATCTTCACTCATTGAATCTCATCTTATCTCATCTCTTTTCATCTTAACTCTTCTTATCCTCATTTTATCTCATCTTAACGTAGCTCATTTTAACTTGTCTCGTCTCATGTTATCTCATCTCAGCTTATCTCATCTCATATCTCATCTCTATCTCATCTTATCTCACCTCATCTTATTTTAACATATCTCATCTTAACTTATCTCCTCTCTTCTCATCTTAACTCATCTCATCTTATCTCATCTTGTTTTAACTTGTCTCATCGTATCTCAACTCATCTCATCTTATCTCATTTTATCTTGTTTCATCTCGTGACTGATTTACTCGTTTAGGCCTGTTAATGTTCATGTTTCCTCCTCTACTTTCAGGCTATTGCTGTTTCAAAGCTCTTTTACATTTTATTGTTGATTGTTGATGATTTATTCACCATTTGTGTCTAGAAAACATATTTAAGTTAAGTTAAGAGTTAATTCTGTTATTTAACCCTTTTCCCTCCTCTTTTCCATCCATAGGTAAAGCCATGCACCTGGGCAGCGCTCCATAGCCTTCCTTGTCCCTCGCCTCCCACCTGATCACCTGTCCTCCTCCATCGCTCCTCACCTTGACTCCTCCTCCTTCCCTGGTCGCCATGACGACCACCCTGGAGACGATAGCCCATCCGGACCAGGAGCTGAGCCCCGAGCGGCTGGACGGCTGCCTGGACTCGGCCGGCCGATACAAGGTGGTCCCCTCCATCGTCTGCTCCTTGTGCTGCCTCTTCGGCATCATCTACTGCTTCTTCGGTGAGTCAGAAACCTGAAATTCACTGTTTGTGACAGTTCAACATCAGACTGTAATATTACTTCTGAATAGTTTCTTCCTGCTTTATGTGTACCGTTTAATTACATATGCAATATGTCCGTTTCATGTACAGCATTGTCTTTATGTGCAGTATTTATTTTTGGTGACATTACTTTTTTCTTGTCATGTGTGATACTACCTTAGCATTTACTTTTCTATCCTGTCCTTGTTTTAGTTTATTTTTTATCTCAGCAATATAGCATACTTTTATCTTATTATTTTCTAATTTATAGGCGATGCAGTTGTTATATTTTGTCATTTACTTTTTTCTGAGTAGTATCTGACATAAGATTTTCCTTCGGGATTGTTAAAGTCTTCTTATTATTTCATCTCATCTTATCTCATCTGCTCTTATCTCATCTTATCTTATCTCATCTCAACTTATCTCATCTCATCTTATCTCGTTTCATCTCATCTCATGTGACTGATTTATTGGTTTAGGCCTGTTAATGTTCATGTTTCCTCCTCTTCTTTCAGGCTATCGCTGCTTCAAAGCGGTGATGTTCCTGACGGGCCTCATGTTCGGCTCCGTCGTCATCTTCATGCTCTGCTACAAGGAGCGCGTGCTGGACACCCAGCTGAGCGTGGAGGCCTCGGTGGGCATCGGCCTGGGCATCGGGACGCTCTGCGGCCTGGTCACCATGCTGGTTCGCAGCGTGGGCCTCTTCATGGTGGGCCTGCTGCTGGGCCTGCTGGTGGCCGTGGCCACCCTGGTGGGCATGGAGGAGCTGTCCGACAGCCCGCCGCGCTCCGTCTGGGTGCCCCTGGGCGTGCTGCTTGGCCTGGGCATGCTGTTCGCCGTGCTCACCCTGCAGTGGCAGCGTCTCTTTACCACGCTGTCCACGGCGGTGTTCGGCGCGGCGGTCATCACGGTGGCGCTGGACTACTTCGTAGAGCTCTTCGCCCTCGTGTTGTACATGTACGAGCGGATAAAAGCCGAATCTGGAAAGCCCGTGTGCTGGCTGACCTGGGTGGTGCTCGGGGTGTGGCCTGCCCTCACCCTGCTGGGCGTCATGGTCCAGTGGAAGGTGACCGCCGAGGGATACTCCCACACCAAGGGTGAGGACAGCCGGCTGGATGCCTGTCTGTGGTGCTGGTTTCTGCTGATAGCTTTGTGTACAGAGATGTAGTCGACTCTGAAGTACTGAAAAAGTGAAAATCTGCCAGATGAAGTCTGTCACTGGGTCACTTCGGGGTTTTTAACTTTGGTATGATCCTAACTACTACAACAACCGATAACTGCTGGCATTTCTGCTTTGCAAGTGATGAGTGATGAGACTTTCATATACTGTGGAATTTAGTGGTGAGATGTAGAATCACTCTGTTGGCAGTCAACACACCAAACTGATTTTAAAAAATGGACCATTTCCTGAAAATTATTAGTTTTCACAATTATTTTTATACTTATAAGGAAGTGATTTACACGTCAGTTCATAGTTATATAAATATATTCTAGAGTTATAACCTCAGGATCCAGACTTCTTTTGACCTGCAGTTCACTAAATGAATGCTTAATCTTCCACCTAAATGTCTCCTGAAGAATCATCTAAAAAAATGTTTGTCTGGTTTTCTGCCTTGAGGGAGTTCCTCAAGGCACCTTCATGGGTGAGTTTGTATGAAGATGACCCATTCTTGGTCATCATTAGAGGTTATTTATACCTTGAAACTCACAGTAAACCATCTTCCTGCCAGATGTTGCCTTCACTGACCTCCCTTTGTACTTCACAGTGATCATCAGCCGGCAGCAGAGGAGGATGCAGGTGATGCGGATCCGTCAGCGGGACGACCGCTACCGCAACAAGAAGAAGAAGAAGCAGCAGCAGGGCTCCACCTCCCACCATCACCACCAGGCCAAGCAGCTCCACGCTGAGCCCGCCTACCGCCGCAAACCCAACCCCATCCGCCGCTATGACACCGATGTCCTCTCGCCGGTGAGGAACCTCTACGACGTTGTTGGACTGATCGTTTTGTTCCATTTTGTGTTGGTTCACAGATCTGGTAAACAGAATTTGGAGATTAGGTGTCTTCACAGATGCCTGCATATTTGTAGGAGGATTTGCTTTTAGCCCATGAAATCTCACCCAAGACATATCTAGGACGATTTTTGGGAACTTTCAAGTGCTGGAAAACACGATTTGCTGATAATTTCATCACTGCAGGAGATGATTTACATGGAGAATCAAAGCAGTCAGTGTGCAAAACTTGACAGACTTTCAAACGAAAATCCAAATTTAAGGTCAAATTAAAGTTTGACAATGTTAATGCTAATAGCTAACTTCCTATTTTTTTTAAGTGGGGCTGAGTTTTCAGGTGTGACAACAGTAACTATAAACGAGGAGTATTTGGAGTTGATGCTAGCATGTAGAGCTAATTAGCTGCTGCTTCCCGATTGAACACTAGCTAGAAATTGGAATTACCTAACAAGATTTTTGGTTTTTGACAGTGCTAATGCTGAAAAAGCTAATGCTAATTGCTCGACCCCTCATTTTTTGAAGGTAGGGTAGATATCTGAGTTTGCAAAAGTTTGACCAATTTTTGTTGCGTGTTCTGTTGCTTCAGACATCTGCTGAATATAATTTGGTGATGATCTGTGAAGTAAAATGTTAAATCGACTCATCAACTCAAGTGGACGCCAGTCTTTTGAAGTTTTGCTGTATTTAAATTCACGTTTAATTCCTTACTTTTCCAGAGCTACATCCAGAGTTTTCGGGACCGACAGGTGCAGGCTCAGCCCTTCCCAGGTCGGCTGGTCGGAGGCTCCCATGCCGTGGTGGAGATGGGCTATGACTGCAGCTCCACGACGCCCCTCACCGGAGCAGCAGGACCTTCACTACGGGTCTGATGCCTCCACAACACCCCAAACACTCCACTGAACCAGGGAGATACGTGACACTACAACCACTACCCCACACCTGTGCTAGAACAAACCACCACTGGGTTAAGATGCAAAGATTCTGGGTTTAACCACACACCTTAGAGGAAAAAAATAGCCCTTTACTTATTAAATGTTGGAGCCGTCGGTTTGGTGCGGAGGTTTGATCGACCTCTATTTCACTGTCTGTCCGTAGATTCAAATGCACTAAATGCATGCATGCACTTGACACAAACACATTCTGCAGCTACAATCTTAAGGGTTCCGCGTGGGAACAAGAAGCAGCTGGCTGGACCCGACCTGTACGTCAAAACAGATCAGGGATCGGACTGCAAACCCGCCTCAGGTTCCGTCACAGGCTTCAAAACACAACTTTACCCTCGTTGTTGTTTCGACCACCGTTCCTCAACCGATGCTGCAGAAGCAACTAGTTTCTCGGCCTCCTTAGAAGTCCTCCATGAATGGAGGTAAGGGCCGTCCAATGCAAACCGGGATCCGTTATTTGCGTTCTGTGCCATCTGGACTACAAACTTAATGTTGTTTTTAAAGAGGGGGAAACCCTTTGTCACCCTTGGTGCTGGACGATACACTACTTCAAGCGTCAAACTGCTCTCCGAAGCCCCGGGAATCTGTTTCAACGGGTGCCTTGCCCCTCCTCGGACTGCGCCGCTCAGCGACAGGAGGGGGGTTACTGGCAGATCTCCCATCAGTGGCTTGTTTTTGCATTAAACGTGAGGATTCTTCAGGGGAGAAGAGGGATGTAGCCTCGGAGCTACAACAAGCAGGGTATAAAGTTTCTGGAGTCGGCTTGTTGTCTTCACAGATGCCTGGATATTCGAGGAGGATTAGCTTTTTAGCTGACAAGGAGGAAGACTTGTTTACACTGGCACCTCATGAAATCTCACCCCAGACATACGTAGAAAGAGAACCTTCAACATGACTTACTGAGAATTTCATCACTGCAGTGGAAAACAATCTCCAGGAGATGATTTGCACTGCTAATCAAAGCTGAAAGATTCATCTACCATCTGCAAGGGTGTTAAAGATTCAAGATTTAAGGCCAAACTGAAGTTAAATTTGCTGTGAAATCCACATAAATAGATCTGTGAGGTTTGTTATGACCTAAAATGGGTGATATAGTAATTACCAAACAGAGTTTTTGGTCTTGACAATGGTAATGCTAATAACGCTAATGTTAATTGCTAACTACGACATGTGGAGTCTGTTAGGTAGCTGCTGAATTCCGAGTATAAGCTAGTTAGCCTAGCTGGCTAGCTTTTGTTTTCCAAGTCAAGCTTAGTTGCACCATGACTTATTCTAAAAGCTGAACACTGTAAAAAAAAAAAAAGATAGACTTTTTTCACAATATGACCAAAAACATTTCTATCCCATTTGGAAAACCACATACACTGCTGTTGGAATCAATATTAAACAGAAATTGACATTTTTGTTGAAAAGCTAGCCAGCTAGTTAGTTTAGCTGTTTGTTGAAGCTTATATTTTACACAGAAATGGACTTTTTTGTTAAAAAGCTAGCCGGGTAGTTATCCTAGCTGGTTGTTGGAACTTACATTTTATACAGAAATGGACATTTTTGTTATAAAGCTAGCCAGGTAGTTAGCCTAGCTGCTTTCTTGGAACTTATTTATTTTATTTATTTTTTTATTATCCCTTATTAATCCCACAAGGGGAAATTCAGATTTTCGCATCTCTCCCCAATTGGGGGAGTCAGAGCGATGGGTCAGCCGCGGTACAGCGCCCCTGGAGCAGGAAGGGTTAAGGGCCTTGCTCAAGGGCCCAACAGTGGCCACATCGGGGCTTGAACCTCTGACCTTGTGATCAGTAGTCCAGAGACTTAACCGTTGCTCCACCGCTGTCCCCAAAACGCCGGTGGCGGGTCTTGAACCTGCGACCTTCCAGTTGGTAGTCTGTCTTCTAACCCCCTGAGCTACTCGCTCAAACAGAAATGGACATTTTTGTTATAAAGCTAGTCAGCTCATTAGCCTAGCTGGTTGTTGGAACTTGAAATTTAAACAGAAATGAACATTTATTGAAAAAGCTACCCAGCTATTTAGCCTAGCTGGTTGTTGGAACTTATTTTAAGCAGAAATGGACATTTTTGTTATAAAGCTAGCCAGCTAGTTAGCCTAGCTGGTTGTTGGAACTTACATTTTAAACAGAAATAGACAGTTTTGTGTAAAAGCTAGCCAGCTAATAAGCCTAGCTAGTTGTTCGAACTTACATTTTAAATGGAAATGAACATTTATTTAAAAAGCTAGCTAGCTAGTTAGCCTAGCTGGTTGTTGGAACTTACATTTTAAACAGAAATGGACATTTTTGTGTAAAAGCTAGCCAGCTAATAAGCCTAGCTGGTTGTTGGAACTTACATTTTAAACAGAAATAGACATTTCTTGAAAAAGCTAGCCAGCTCATTAGCCTAGCTGGTTGTTGGAACTTACAATTTAAAGAGAAATGGACATTTATTGAAAAAGCTACCCAGCTAATTAGCCTAGCTGGGTGTTGGAACATATTTTAAACAGAAATGGACATTTTTGTTATAAAGCTAGCCAGCTAGTTAGCCTAGCTGGTTGTTGGAACTTACATTTTAAACGGAAATGGACATTTTTGTTAAAACGCTAGCTGGGGAGTTAGCCTAGCTGGCCAATTTGCACGGTGACTCACTTTAATAGCAACATGAGAAAACCAAAATAATCGCTAAAGACATTAGTCTGTTTAGAAGCTTTTTCTGAAATTGTGACCATAAACATTTCTATCCTTCCTTAAAAACCTGTTCTCTGTTGTTGGAACTCATATTTTGCAGCAGAAATGGACATTTTAGGCCAATTTTAGGCACAATAGATTTGTGTTTCTTGCTGCTTATTTCCTCTAAATTCACTATTTTGGGACACGTTTTGGTCGTTGTGTGTCGGCTTTTAGCTCAGTTTCCTCTGAGGGGATCTCTTTCTAGACCTGTTTTTTTTTTTTTTCTTTTTTTGAAGCACTGGGGCTAAAAACCTGAAAAAAAGCACCTTTTTTTGACTGTAATGAGGCGCCAGTGTAAATAAGACGTGAATGTGACTGAACAAAGTGGACTAGTGGCCATAACAACCTGTACTTAGACCAACTCCCTCCATCATGTGCATTGATTTTTGCTTTATTCAGTGAAAATGTGAATACTTTGTTACCGTCTTTACCTTTTTAAAGGGAACCGACGTGGTGGGGAGGGCGGTGGGGTTTTTTATTTGTCAATGCATGAAACCACCTCCTGGTCGAGTCCCTCTGTGTGCATCGATGTGAAATTTGTACATAAAACACAGCACTTACTAACTTTATTTCTGTTTCATTTTTTACCATTTCTTCCTTTTCTTTTCATAGCGCTCTAATTTCTTTTCCGGTGGGATGTATTTATTTGCTGATTTATTTATTTGGTTCTGTAACAGGAGAGTGCGACGTCACCGCTGTAGGCCGGAAGCTCCATGCTTTTTGTTTTTATTTTTAATTAAAAACTGAATTCCGACTATAATTATTAAAGCATGTGTTCCTACGGGCCTGAATGCCATCTCTCTCTGTGTTTTTTTCTTCAAAGCAAAGACATGAAGACGTCAATCAGCATGAAGTCCACTTTATTAGCCAATAATATGTGAAAGTCACAGCAGAGTATCTTTCCTGCCAACCTTCCTCGTATTTCCACACATCTTCGTTTCATCTCCAGACACCTTCTAATCTCCTCCTCCTTTATCTCTACTTCACGTCATCCTCCGACCTTCAGACACACGACAAAACCAGAAGAATCCACGCTGCTGCTGCTGCTGCAAAATCTGTTCATCTGAAGCCCCAAATTGTGAGAAAATCAAGTTAAAAGATGCTTGAAACTAGATTATTTGTCTTTGAAGTCGCATAAGTTTGCGAGATCTTTAAATGAGAGCGCAAAGAAAGTCCCTAAAAAATGAAAATGTGAGTAATTCCTCTCAGATTCTGGAGCAGCACAAAAAACTGCTTTGAAAAATGGGGTCAATCTTCACCTCTTCATGGTTGTTTTGCATCTTTTGAGTAATTTTGCATCTTCTGTGGCTTGTTTTGTGTCTGTTTGTGGTCATTTTCTTCCTGTTTTATGTAGTTTTTCATGTCTTGGGGTCATTTTTCACCTCTTTATGGTTGTTTTTGCCTCTTTATGGTTGTTTTTCACCTCTTTATGATTGTTTTTTGCCCCTTTATGGTTGTTTTTTTTGCCCTTTATGATTGTTTTTACCTTTTTATGGTTGTTTTTTTGCCCCTTTACGATTGTTCTTTGCTTGTTTATGGTTGTTTTTTGACTCTGTGGTTGTTTTTTTTGCATCTTTATGGTTGTTCTTTTGCCTTTTTATGGTTGTTTTTTACCTTTTTATGGTTGTTTTTTTTTTTTCCCCTTTATGATTTTTTTTTTTTTAAACTCTTAATGGTTGTTTTTTCCTCTTAATACTTGTTTTTTTTTGCCTCTTTATGGTTGTTTTTTTGCCTCTTTATAGTTCTTTTCTGACCTTTAATGGCTGTTTTGCATCTCTTTGTAATTGTTTTGTGTCTTTTGAGACATTTTGCATCTATTTTGGGTTGTTTTGCATCTGTTTGTGATCATTTTGTTTGTGTTTTATGTAGTTTTTCATGTCTTGGGGTCATTTTTCTCCTCTTTACGGTTGTTTTCACCTCTTTATGGTTGTTTTCTGTATCTCGAGTCATTTTTGGCTTGTTTTGCATCTATTTGTGATCATTTTCTTCCTGTCATCCTCATAACACTCCTGACTAGGGGGAAAAACAGCAACTCTGACTTTGAGAAACACAACAAAAGCTGCAGTGTGTGCAACAAAAACAGAATAATCCATGCTGTTGCATTTTCATTGTGGGTCCCAGTTGATGTGAAAATCGATCAGGAAATGAGATGCTAAAGTAAATTCTCTGTGACCTTTAATGTAAATTGCAGAGCCGGAACTGTAAGCAGCAGCAGAATATCTTATTTAGAAGGATGTTTGAAGGGCTTTTATTCTTTTCGATGCACAAAATATTCAGCTTGTTGTGTTGTGAGTTGTTGGTGATACACGGTGAAAATTTTTTATCTGTAATTTAGAGATTTAATGTGCGACTGTTTCAAATATCAATCTATTCATCCTTTCTTCTAATGTCTTTTCAGAGTTAACAGGACATTTTTGTTTTAAAATCGAGCCAGCTAGTTAGCCTAGCTGTTTGTTGGAACTTATATTTTATATGGAAATGGACATTTTTGTTATAAAGCTAGCCAGATGGTTAGCCTAGCTGGTAATTTGTGTGATGGCTCACTTTAAAAGCAACATGAGAAAAATAAGAAGAATTGCTAAAGACTTTACAATCTTCAACGTTAGAAGCTTTTTCTGAAATTATGATCATAAACATTTCTATCGTCTCTTAAAAACCTGTTCACTGCTGTTGGGACTCATATTTTGCAGCAGAAAATAACATTTTAGGCCAATTTTAGACACAATACATTTGTGTTTCAGGCTGCTAATTTCCTCTAAATTCATCATTTTCGTAGTTTCTTCTGATGTCTTTGCAGAATTAACAGGATGTTTTGCAGGTAGATGCATGAATTCAGCTTAAAAATGGCAGTAAAGCAGAGATAAATAAACCCAGATGACGCTAAATTCACAACCTGCTTTCAGTTCACATACATTCAAACACGAACAGGAAGTTTGGAAAGTCTTTCTGCTTGGTTTTATTATTTGCGCTGTGTTTTTCTGACTGCGTTTCTTCTTCTGGTCGGCTACATGACGTCCTGCTGATGCTGCGTCGACTCGCTGACGACCTGAAGACAAGAAACAGTCAGAATTCATTAAAAGTAAATAAATTCAGATCAGCTACAATCAAACTGTTCAGCTGACCAACAGAAAAATTCATCAGATCTTGTCTTGAGTACAAGAAGGTTAAAGGCGTCATTTTGTGTAATAATTCACACAAAAATCTACTATTTTTCACTTATTTATGGTTGTTTTTCATCTTTTTTTGATTGTTTTGTGTCTTTTCTATAATTTTGCATCTTCTTTGGGTTGTTTTCCAACTATTTCTGGTCATTTTGTTGCTGCTTTATGTAGTTTTTCATGGCTTGGAATCATATTTCACCTCTTTATGGTTGGGTTTTTTGCATATTTGTGGTTGTTTTTTGCCTCACTGATTGTTTCTTGAGTCTCTTGAGACCCCCTTTGTCTGCCAGTAGGGAAATTATTATAATTATTGCCATTATGTCTAAAAATTTGCTCTTTATGTGCTTGATTCTCTGTGAATTTAAAAGAAACTGGAACATCTGCTAGTAAATGAAGTTTCCTTTCTCGTCTCAGCTAGAAAACGATCGAAACCTGACTTTGTCTGCGGCTGGAATTATCAGATTCTGAGAGAACAGGAAGAACGAGGTGGATTCTGCCGAACTGTGAAGATAAAGCTGTTTTTGTTGTTTACTTGTTGCGACTCGCCCGTGACGTGTTTTCGGCTCGACTAGTCGCTGCATGCTTTTCCTGGGAATGATCAGGAATGTTTTCTGATGGGAAAACATCGAGGAGATCTTATTTAACCCCGAGGGCTGAGGTCAAAGAGTTAAATCAGCTCCTGAAATCACCAGAAACTCCAGAAAAAAGGTCATTTTAATGAGGACAGGAGATAACGAGGTGAACCGACTATCTGGAGCAGAATGAGCTCCTCTGATTACTGATCAATGTGGACCATTAGGTTCAGGGATGATGCAGGTTAAACTCATCGATTCGTGAAAAACAAACACAGAGAACAGTCTGCCAGCTGGAAAGCAAGAAAACTGCAACAGCTGCTGCAAAATCCATTTATATAAAGCCACAAACCAGGAGAAATCCAGTTAAAACAAGTTAGAAATCTGAGTAATTCCTCTCAGATTCTGCAGCTGCACAAGTTCAGGAGCCAATAAAGTTCCTAAACAGATCCAATGTTCAACATCAGAAGAGTTTTTTACCTCTCCATCGCGGGTCTCGATGGTCTTGATGAGGACGGTTTTCTTGGAATGCATCTCGGAGGAGCGCTGCTGGTGTTCAGGACTCGTCTCTGATCCAACAAAACATTCGTATCATCAACAGTGTTGGTATTTTTAAAGGTAACAAGGAAAGAAAAAGCACATTCTGGCCAAAAATACCTGAAATAAACAGCTGGAATGAACGCATGCAGTGAATAAATGGTTGAAAAACAGCTAAAAGTGTGAAAATGTTCACAAAAAACACAGAATAACTGGTGAAAACTGAAAGTTGGAGCTTAGATTATTTTAAAAAAGACAGATTTTAGGTAACAGCTGGATGAAAAAATACTCTACATCCACTTTTATTGAAAGTGAGTTGAAATAAATGGTTTTAAACGTGAGATTCAGTGGCAATGAAGTACAAGAATTCACTTTTTACACGTTAATCTGATCTGAAACGACATATTTAAACAATAGAAGGGTGTAAAAACTCCTCCTGTGGCTGTAGAATGTGCGCCATCTAGTGGTGCGTTCAGGTAACAGCATTTGAGTTCGTACCTCGGAAGCTTAAGGTGGAGTAGCTCTGCACAGGTAAGGTAATCCTGCAATAAAAAAAATGAGAAAAATGTTAAAATATGATGTAAATCTGGAATTATTTTACTTAAATCTGGATGAAATTAATCCCACAGTTGTTATTTCAGAACATTTTAGTTCACATTTTAGGAGAAAATCCTTCTTTACTTGTTTATTTATGAAGTTTTTTTTCATTTTATTACATAAAATTAACTTTCTACACCCAAAAATGACACAAATGAGCCACAAAGTCTACTGATAGTTCATTTTTTAATTGGTTTCATTCAGTTATTCATCAGCGATCAGGAACCAACAGACCAGATCTGCTTTATATTGTTCTATGTTTTCGGTTTATTTACATAATTTCATCAACTTTGCAGACATTTGCACCGTTGAACTTCCTCCACTTGTTTTAGTTGATAGATGCTTCCATTATTTCTGTGTTTTGTGGGTCTTTTGCATAATTTTGCATCTTCTTTGGATTGTTTTGCATCTATTTGTTTTATGTAGTTTGTCATGTCTTGGGGTCATATTTAACCTCTTTTTGTTTGTTTTTTGCTCCCTTATGGTTGTTTTTATCTCTTTATAGTTATTTTTGCATCTTTGTGTTTGTTTTTTGCCTGTTTTTGTTTCTTTTTTGTCCCTTTGTGATTGTTTTTACCTCTTTTTGTTTGTTTTTTGCCTGTTCATGGTTGTTTATTTTTGCCTCTTTATGTTTTTTTTACCTCTTTATGGTTGTTTTTTGTCTCTTTATTTTTGTTTTTGCCTCTTTGTGGTTATTTGTACATTTTTTTGGTTTGTTTTTTTATCTCTTTGTGGTTGGTTTTTTGCCTCTTTATCATTTCTTTGTTTGTCACTTGAGTTATTTTGCGTCTTCTTTGAGTTGTTTTGCATTGTTTGTGATCATTTTGTTTCTGTTTTATGTAGTTTTTCATGTCTTGGGGTCATTGTCACCTCTTTCTGGTTGTTTTTCATCTCTTTTTGATTGTTTTTTGTGTCTCTCGAGTCATTTTGCATCTCCTTGGGGATGTTCTGTTTCTGTTTCGTTCATCTTCAGTGCAGTTTTGCATGTCTTTGTGTTGTTTTTTTTTGCCTCTTTGTGGTTGTCATATTCACCTTTTATGGTTGTTTTATGTCCCTTTTATGGTCATATTCATCTTTTATGGTTGTTTTATGTTTCTTTTGTGGTCATATTCATCTTTTATGGTTTTAGGTCTTTTATGGTCATATTCATCTTTTATGGTTGTTTTATGTCTTTTACGGTCATATTCACCTTTTATGGTTGTTTTATGTCTCTTTTGTGGTCATATTCACCTTTTATGGTTGTTTTATGTCTCTTTTATGGTCATATTCACCTTTTATGGTTGTTTTATGTCTTTTACGGTCATATTCACCTTTTATGGTTGTTTTATGTCTCTTTTATGGTCATATTCATCTTTTGTGATTGTTTTCCATCTATTTTGTGGCCATACTCATTTTTTATGGTTGTTTTCCGTCTGTTTTGTGATTATTTTGCATGTGTTTTAGGCCAATATGCGTCGTCATGTTGTGTCTCTTGCATCTAATTGACAAACAAAAGAAATGTTCAAGGTTGTTTCCCAGTTAAGACGCCCAGAAAGCTGAGATTTTGATCCCACCTGTGAGAAGTAGCTACATCCTGTCAACACGGATCAAGTGTTTAAATTTCACTATTGAAAGCAAAGTTTAAGTTTGACGCCTGGTTCCGATGTTTAAACAGTCAGAGACGTTTTAAATGAATATTCTAAGCGTCACCTGCTCTCCTCCCCTTCCAGCAGCTTCCTGTAGGTGGCGATCTCCACATCCAGCGCCATCTTGACGTTGAGCAGGTCCTGGTACTCGCGGAGGTGACGCGCCATCTCGTCCTTCATGTTGGCGATCTCGGCCTCCAGCCGGGCGATGGAGTCCTGGAAGCCGCCGGCCTCGCGTCCGTGGCGGTCCTCCATGTCCCGCATCTGCCTCATCAGGGACTCGTTCTGGGGATCGTCAGGGACAGGAAGCGTTTAGATCTAATCTGAGCTCAGCGGCGTTCAAACAGGAAGTAGAGGGTGAGACGTACGGTGCCTTTGAGTGAGTCGATCTCGCAGGTGTAGGCCTGGATCTGGTGCCGGAACTCCATGGTCTCCTGTCGGGCCTGTTTCAGAGCCTCGTTGTTCTTACTCACCGCCTGGTTCAGGTCGGACACCTGCAGGACAAAAGGTCAGAGCTTTTTCTATTATAACCACCTGTTGCAGCCTTCAAGTTCAAAGTAATAGCAGTGTGTTTAAACAGGCGAGTAAAGCTCAAAATCCTGATCAAAGTTGTTGTTTCCATGTACGCAAATGCATTAGGAACGCTGCACATTTAATGCCAAATCAAAACATGAAGAAAAAACCCATCAGATTTGTTGTTGTTGTTGAAGAAAAAACAATATTAGGCTGTTCAAGGTTGTTTCTTGCCTCTCCAAGGTTGTTTGTTAATTTATTGTGGTTGTTTTTTGCCTCTGTGATTGTTTGTTGCCTCGTCAAGATTGGTTTTGCCTCTTTGTGGTTGTTCGTTGTCTGTTCAAGGTCGTTTTTTGCCTTTTTGAAGTTGTTTTTTGCCTCTTTGTGGTTGTTTATTGACTCTGTGGTTGTTTTTTACCTTATTGTGGTTGGTTTTTTGCCTATGTGGTTGTTTGTTGTCTCCTCAAGGTTGTGTTTGCCTCTTTGAGGTTGTTTTTTGCCTCTGTGATTGTTTCCTCATTGAGATAGTGTTTTGCCTCTTCATGGTTGTTTTTCGTCAGGGTTGTTTTTGCCTCTTTGAGGTTGTCTGTTACCGCTTTGTGGTTGTTTTTTGCCTCTTTGTGATTATTTGTTGCCTCGTCAAGATTCTTTTTGCCTCTTTGTAGTTGTTTTTTGCCTCTTTGAGATTTTCTTTGCCTCTTCACGGTTGTTTTTGCCTCTTTGTGGTTGTGTTTTACTTCTTTGTGGTTGTTTTTGCCTCTTCAAGATTGTTTGTTGCCTCTGTGATTTTTTGTTGCCTCTTCGTGGTTGTTTTTTGGGTCTTTATGATTGTTTTGTGTGTCTCGAGTCATTTTACAACTCTTTGAGGTTGTTCTTTGCTTTGTTTATCTTCTCTTTATTTATTCTTTGCCTCTTTGTGGTTATTTTGCGTGTGGTTCAGGTCAACATACATCTCCTTGATGCTGCTTTGGCACCATTTGGCTCCTCTTATAGTTGTTTGATGGACAGAAGAAATGATGAGAGATGTTTTAAACCACTGTTACTGTTAGTCTCCATTACCTACCAACAGACACTAAGGATGGGGAACCAGCTATTAAGTCTTTAACTGTTTCTCCAGTGGTTTCATGTTTGGATAGGAAACATTAAGTCTAAAAACTACATGACATTGACCCTGAAAAATGTTTATTAGTAAAAACTTCCGGCTCCACCAGTGAAGCAGCTGCAGTAAACTGTAGTTAATGGCAACAACATGCGTCTCTGACCTTGGACTTGTACCACTCCTCAGCCTCGGCGATGTTCTTGGCGGCGATGCCTTCGTACTGAGCTCGGATGTCTCTCAACGCCGCCGTCAGGTCCGGCTTGGACATGTCCATCTGGATCTGGACCTGGGTCTCCTGCATCTGGGTCTGCAGCTCTCGGATCTCCTGCAGGAGGATAAAGAGGAGGAGGAGGAAGGTTGGTGCAGTGCAATGACAGAGTGCTGCTTGGATTTATGTGCATTTGTCTGTAAAACACAGACAGATTAAAGGGATTAGCTCAGTGTCTGTCTGTAATAAAAGCCTCAAAATCAAACTAAAAGCTGGAATGGAACTGGAATACGCCAACAGAGATGTAGAAAAACTGCAAAAAACATGGTGAAGTTGAGGAAATAAAACAAATTTTTGCCATCAGATCGCCACAGTTTTCTAATTTCTGCACCAAAGTGATGATATTTCTGTGTGAGGTGGATGATAGCGTCTGTCTTTTAACTTTTAAAGGATGCAGCGTAAATAACAACCTCCTCGTGGATCTTCTTCAGGAAGGCGATCTCCTCCTGCAGCGTCTCGATGCGTCTCTCCAGGTCCAGACGGGCCAAAGTGGCAGCATCAACGTCCTGCAGAGGATTCACATTTACAGCTAAATATTCTGGAAAGATCAGCTGACGACAGATAAGTGAAAATACTCAGAGAATGAGCTGAGATCAGAAACTATTCAACCTTGAAAGAAGCAAACAAAGGTTCAGTTTCAGCCTGTGGAGCAAGAAACTGTCAGAAATGTAGTTTTAAGATGCTTAAAAGGTGACTGAAAATAGATTAAACTCTAAAACCGTCCAATTGTGTCTGAGCTTGACGCTGTAATTTACCTTTATGAGAACAAAAACTGAAATTCAATCAACTTTTTCCATATTTCCTGCACACATATCATATCTGATTCTGACAAGATCAGACCGTAAATAATTTTAAACACACATTTAGACATTTATCAGGACTAAATGTTGACATGAAGAGTTTTCAGTGTGTGTAGATTTATTTTGCTCCTTTTAAGTCCAAAGCTTACAATCAAAATGCTTGTTTTCAGTAAAGTGCCCCATTTTTCATCTTTATGTCTGTTGAATTTTGTAAAAAAAAAAACAAAAAAAAAACATTTGAATTCACAAACAAATTATCGATTAATTATTAAAAGTTATTTAAGAAAAAATTGTACAAATAAAAATGGGAAAATCCAATGAGATCAACTCAGACGTCCTCTAAGATGAAGACTGTAAATTTACAGGGAAAAATATTCTAGAGAGAAAAAAATCTGAGAAAACCCAACCAGAAAAACATAACAACACAACACCCAACAACACACAACAATACCAAAAAATAGCCAACAAAACGCAACAACACACAATGACACACAACACCCAACAATACCAAACAATACGCAACAACACCCAACAATATGCAACAACACACAACAATACCAAACAACACACAACAATACCGGACAACACACAACAATACCCAACGACACACAACACCACTCAACAACACCACCCAACAACAACATCCAACACCACCCAACAACACCACCCAACAACAACATCCAACAACTTGTCGTTAGCCAGATTCCTGGAATGTGATTTCATCTCTTACGGCTCTGAAAGCAGCCAGGTTGTTCTCTGCTTCCTCCTTTTCTAGAATCTCCTCCTGCAGTCTGCAAACAGAGAAAACAGCTTGATTGATTCAGCAGCAACTTCAACTTTAACTAGAACTAGAACTTTAACTAGAACTTTAACTAGAACTAGAACTTTAACTAGAACTTTAACTAGAACTAGAACTTTAACTAGAACTTTAATTTGAACTTTAACTAGAACTTTAACTAGAACTTCAACTTTAACTAGAACTTTAACTAGAACTAGAACTTTAACTAGAACTTTAATTTGAACTTTAACTAGAACTTTAACTAAACCCAACAACATACACACACAAAAACACACACAAAACCCAACAACAACACACACACAAAACCCTAGATATCGCCATTAAAAGATGATTTACATGTTTTTTCCCAAATTCATTCGGAAAATAAATACATTTATGCTAAATAACAAACAAACAGGTGCTTTTTAAAAGCGAACACGTGTTTATTTCTGTTTATTGAGGCAGAAAAACATCTTTAAACCAGAATGTGCTGAAGGACAGCAAGTTCAAGCTGCGTTTTTAGTTCATTGTGATGATTATTTGATGTTTACATCTGAAGCGTGGTCTTCTACCAAACTGCCACTTCAGATGTAAACCACAGACGGAGGAAGAACAGATCGCTGCAGATCCTCCACATATTTCCTCTCCTTTTATAGAAGACGGCAGCTTCAACATCACGGAGGGACGACGACTAACTTTGGTCAGAGTCATCGTCCTTTCATACCGCAGATCAGAACAAATAACCTCAGGACTAATTACGATCAGAGGAAAACAGCTGATGCAGAAGCCAGAGCTTCATCATGTGTCCGGTTTCAAACTGAGCATCACTGTCAGCTCTAAATTTAAACTGTGTATTTATAGATGCAGAATGTCTCCGTAATTATCAGTCTGTTTTAAACCTTTGCATTAGCGTCTGTTATTCCTTCATGTCTTTACTTTAAATAGACTGTAAGAGTTGAAAATCAACCTCATCCTGAATAATTATACAGGAAAACCTGATTTTATGTTGCTGCATTAATTTGATCACCTTTACAGTCATACACAAAGTAGAATTAAAAGAATGTAATCATCAGCTAAATTTACAGATTTAAAAGTATATATATATATATATATATATATATATAAATAAAAAAATCTTGCACTAGATATTAAGCTAGCAGTTAGCAAGTGATGCTACAAGCTAATTAGCCTAGCTTAGTGGAGTAGGAATAGCTGACATTTCTTCTAGTGAAATATATGTGATTTATTTTTATTGAGCTACATTTAGATTATATATTTCAACTGATTCAATTACAAGATGCATTTATTAAACTTCAAATCAGAAACAAACTAAAATAAGAGCATATTTTGTTTGCTAATACCGTTTTTCTCCGCAATCTTTAGACTGAAACAGTCACATTATATTTAAGTTTTGTGCTGTCAGTTATACTAATTAAAAATCAACCTTAGAGAGAATAAAATTATAGTTTTATGACTTAAATATCAGTTTAGCTAAGAATAATATGTTCTTCCTGCTACTCGTTCCACTGTTTTTAGTTACTAACCTTTTTAGCATTACGTCTTTATATGCTCTGGCATTTATTATTCATAGTTTTTACTTTTTAGAGATTCTTAAGAGTTTATATTCTGATGTAGATCTTATATGTTGTAACTAATATCCATCATACACACTAAAATGCTCATTTTAATGTTTGTTTTTTTAGTTTTTACAGCATAATTAGCTGCATCATTATCATTATTATCATTAATTCTGTGTTTTCATGATTTTCACACCTCTAGTACTTTCTATGTTCCTCAGGCGTTTTTTATTTAGCAATTTTATTTGCCTCCTACCAAAAACACGCTCTATAAGAAGCATTCACAGTCAGAGTCCTAAGTAGGCGATTTAAAGCTTCGACAAGATGTTCCTCCCACTGCATCAACACTGAGTCATCTGCAGTCTTATTTTCTATCTTTTCACATCAAAAGTTATGATAAATATTATAATATTCAGAGTGAAATGTTCACGTTATCAGCCTGTGGAACCAAACCCATGCAGAAACATTTGGCTGATCCCCTAAAAAGCAGATTATCTGTCGGGGTTTAAAAATACTTCGTGTAACTACAACAAACAGCAGATAACACCTCCTTCATCTCCCACACAGCCAGTTAAATCCATCAGCCTCATTCATCCTCCACTTCATGCTCGTTCACATATTAACACGCTTCACTTTCTCTTTAGTTTCACCTTAAACTGACTTCCAGACACAGATTCTCCTGTTTCTGGGCCTTAATCACAAATATATCTGCAGATTCCCTTTTAGCAAAACACAAGCCCTGTCTTTTTAAAAAATGAATATTTTATTTCCTTTAATCACAGTTTTCCATCTAATAGAACTAATTATATGCATCCTACAAATTTGATTATTAAAAAGCACAGACAGAAATAAATAAATACACACAAACACCTTCTTTCCTTTAAGTCAAAGTGCATTATTCTGACTCACATTCATCTTTTGGCGACGTTCCCACAACGTTAGCTGACTTTAAGTTCTAATAATGTTTTAAAGAAAACATGTTCAAAGAGCGTCTTAAGGATATTTATCATTTTAAATCATGTTTGCGGCAAAAATGCTCTGAAAAAAAAATGTTCTGTAAAATTTGAGTAACATTTTCAGGGGTAACTTTTGCTTAAAAATGGAATAAAGTCCAAATTCATTCCAAAAATATGCATTTCTTTTTAAACATCTGGCAAATGTTCTTCCTTTGTTACCTACTTTAAAATGTTCATTTATGAATAAAATAAAAATCTGAGGCCTCTTTAACATTTCTTGAACTTCGGTTTTAAATGTTGTGGGAACGTTCCCTGTCTGCTGGTGTTGCTGGAAGTAAACGGAGACGAAACGTTCTAACATTCAGAGGATGAAGAACGTTCTCAAACCAACAGACATAGTTATAAAAAACGTCTCCAACGTGTTATCAGTGCTTCCTAAGATGGAATGTGTTGTTAGATGACGTAAACAAAGGTAGAACGTTTTGTCTGGGATGTTCTGAGAATGTTTTGGGGAAGTTCTCGCTGCAGCATTCAGAAAATGTTTTTTAAAAAGTAGAATCAAGGCCTCAGAAGACAGAATGTTGTTAGAAGAGGTGAACAAAAGGTTGTTTCTGGAACGTTCTGAGAAGGTTTCAGGGATGTGTTGGGGACGTTCTCAGTGCAATATTTGGAAAATGTTTTTAAAAAAGTGGAATCAGAAGACAGAAAGTGTTGTTAGAAGACATTAACAAAGGTAGAACATTTTGTCTGCAACGTTCTGAGGATGTTTTGGGGACGTTCTCAATGCAATGTTCGGAAAATTTTTTTGAAAAGTGGAATTGAGGCCTCAGAAGACCGAATGTGCTGTTGGAAGACGTAAACGAAGGTAGAATGTTTTGTCTGGAATGGTCTGAGAAGGTTTTGGGGATGTTCTCCATGCAACATTCGGAAAATGTTTCGTAAAAAGTGCAATCAGAAGACAGAAGATGTTGTTAGAAGACATTAACAAAGGTAGAACATTTTGTCTGCAATGTTCTGAGGATGTTTTGAGGACGTTCTCGACACAACATTCAGAAAATGTTTTTTAAAAAGTGGAATCAGAAGACAGAAAGTGTAGTTAGAAAATGTTAACGAAGGTAGAACATTTTGTCTGGAACGTTCTGAGGATGTTTTGGGAACGTTCTCAACGCAACAAAATGTTTTTAAAAAATGGAATCAAGGCCTCAGAAGACAGAAAATGTTCATGTGATTTGACATGCTAACAAAGATAGAACATCTGCAAACGTTCTGAGGATGTTTTCTCCATTCTAGCGTTTTAATCAACCCTGAAGAGCTTAAGATTCTAGTTTCATGACTTAAATTTTGACTTGGCTTTGAATAATTTATTCCGTTTTTGTTCCTAGTGTCACTGTTTTCAGTCATTAACCTTTTTAGTATGATGTTTGAAAGTAAAACATTTTGAAATCATTCTTAAAGTGTCTTTACAGATTTTTATCCTGCGTTTAATAACAGCATTCTGTGGACTAACAGCTGAAAACGTTACTGGAACGTTTTAGAGCAAAAATCATTCACATCTATAACATTCCTGATGCCACCGCCCCCTCGTAGCTCCGCCCACCTGAGTTTGATCTTGTCCAGGTCGTCCACCAGGTTGTCTCGCTCCACCTCTATCCGCGACCTCTGATTGGTCAGGATCTCCACCTGCCTCCTCAGCTCGCTCATCTCCTCCTCGTACAGGTCGGCGATGCGCGTCGGCTCGCGGCCCCTCAGACGCTCCACCTCCACCACCAGCGCCTGGTTCTGCTGCTCCAGGAAGCGCACCTTCTCGATGTAGCTGGCGAAGCGGTCGTTCAGGTGCTGCAGCTCGGCCTTCTCGTTGGTCCTCGTGGTCAGGAACTCCTGGTTGAGGGCGTCCGCCAGGCTGAAGTCCAGCGTCTCGCCCATGCCGGCGTAGGAGCGCCCGACGGAGGCCCTGGAGGTGGCCAGGGGCCGGCCGTAGTAGCTGGAGGAGACCCTGTAGGCCGGCGCGGAGCTGCTCCGGGTCACCTCGTAGACCCTGGAGGTCACATGACCGCCGCTACCGCCGCCGCCGTGCCCCAGCAGGGAGCGGTTGAGGGAGGGCGAGGCGTAGGCGCCGTGGCCGAAGGTCCGGCGGTAGGAGGAGGCGGTCTGGGCGGAGGAGCTGTAGGAGGCCATGCTGGAGGAGTCTGGTGAGGGCTGCAGCAGAGACGAGCACTGAAGGAGAAGCTGCTGCCCCCACATATTTGTAGTTACCCTCAGTGTTACCCCTCCTCCCTGGGAACTGCCCTCACCCTCCCTGTTAGACTCTCAGCTCACTTCTTTATTCCGTCTCCCTCTGGTTTATCGCTCTACCTTTCCCTTTTTATTTACCTTTCTTTTTCTTCTTCTCCTTCTTCTACGTCTTCTTCTCCTGTTTTTCTTTTCATCCTTGTTCTCCTTCTTCTGCTCCTCGTCATCATCTTCTTCTTCTTCTCCTCGTCCATCATCTTCTTCTTCTGTTTCTTCTTCCCTCTTCCTAATCTTTACTCCTCTGTCTTTCTCATCACTTTATCATACTTTCCTTTTTAATTTGTTCTTCTTTTCATATTATCTGCACCCTAATAAGCACAACACAACAACTAAAAATCAAAGAAGGAACTTAAAGCAACACATTTATGCTTCTAAAAGGTTGACTTTTCTATCTAACCAAGCTTTGATACAATTAACGCAATACAAGAACCGTGACGAACAACGGATGTCTGAATTTACCCGCTGAGGACCTCTGGTGGTCGTGCAGACTGGGACAGTTTAGTCTTTGAGGCAAAGGCACAATATTATTTTCTTTTATAAACAATACTAGCAGCTGTGCTAATGCTAAAGTTTTCACCAGTCAGCGTTGCAAAACTATCGCCAGATATGTGCAACGCGATGTTTCTACCTGCCAGATGTCGCAGACATTGCTTCGGCTTTTGTTTTTTAAAGAGTTGTATATTATAGCTACGTTTTATTGTTAAGCAACTTCTAGACATCCTTAGTCGTTTCAGAAAAGACACCAACACAACATATCTTAGTTTGGGGTGGATGGATGGGTCAACAAAACGTTGACCCTAAACACAGGAGACCACAGTTTGTTGTTTCTTTAAACCATAATCTAAACCGCGAGTCCCTTTGTAGTCGTTTTCCTTCTCTCTGGGGTTATTTGGCGTCTATTTAGTATCTTTTTGTGAATTTTTGTCATTGTTTTAAATCTCTGTTGTTGTTTTTTTGCAATTTTATGTTGTGGTTTGGAGTCTTGCTTGACGTTTTGCATCTCTTTGTGGTTGTTTTGAGACCCCATCTAATTTTTTTTGCCTCACTTTGTGTTCAATTTGAGTGTCTTTGTTGACGTTTCGCATCAATTTGTAGTTGTTTTGAGACTCTTTGTTGTTGTTTTCTGTCTCTCTGTGGTTGTGATGAGTCCATTTGTGGTAATTTTGTGGTCCTTTGTAGATGTTTTGCGTCAATTTGTGATTGTTCTGAATCTCTTTGTACCTGTTTTGCATCTCTTTTCGATTGCTTTGAGTCATTTTCTGCTAATTTTGTATCTCTTTGTGGTTGTTTTGAGTCTCTGTATGGTTGTTTTGAGTCCTCATCTAATCATTTTGTGTGGCTTTGTGGTGGTTTTGGGTATCTTTGCCATCATTTTGCATCTCTGTCTTCATGTTGAGTGTCCTTGTCGCTGTGGCATCTCTTTGTGGCGGTTTTAAGACACTTTGTAGTGCTTTTGTGTCGCTTTGTAGTTGTTTTGCATCTATTTGTAGTTGTTTTATATCTCTTTGTGGCTGTTTTGAGACTCTCTGTAGTTGTTTTAAGACTCTTTGTAGTTGTATTGAGACTGTGGTTGTTTTAAGACTCTTTGTAGTTGTATTGAGACTGTGGTTGTTTTAAGACTCTGTGGTTGTTTTAAGTCTTTCGTGGTTGTTTTGAGATTATTTGTAGCTGTTTTAAGTCTCTTCGTGGTTGTTTTGAGATTATTTGTAGCTGTTGTGAGTCTCTGTGTGGCTGTTTTGAGACTTTTTGTAGTTGCTTTGTGTGTTTTTGTAGTTGTTTTAAGACTCTTTGTGGTTGTTTTAGATGTCTTCATAGTCGTTTTGAGTCCCTACCAAATTGTTTTGCCTCATTTTGTGTTCAATTTCAGTCGCTTTGTAGATGTTTTGCACAATTTATGGTTGTTTTTAGACTCTGTACCTGTTTTGCATCTCTTTTTGATTGCTTTGAGTCATTTTCTGATCATTTTATATCCCTTTGTGACTGTTATGAATCCCTTTGTAATCATTTTGCATCTCTTTGTAGTTGTTTTGAGTCCCTATCTAATCATTTTGTGTGTTTTTGTGGTGGTTTTGAGTCTCTCTGTCATAATTTTGCATCTCTGTGGTTGTTTTGAGTCTATATATTTTTTTTTGCCTCATGTTGTATTCACTTTGAGTCTCGTTGTCATAATATTGCGTCTCTCTGCAGTTGTTTTGAGTCTCTTTGTTGCTGTGTTGCATCTCTTTGTCATGGTTCTCAGCTTCTTTGTAATTGTTTTGCTCCTTCTTTGCTTGTTTTGAGTCTCTCAGTTGTCACATTGCATCTATTTGTGGTCATTTAGAGTCACTTTTTTTGTTGTTTTGATCTCTTTGTGGTTGTTTTTTAGTCTGTGTAAGGATATTTTGAGTCTATTTTTGATCATTTATTCACTTTGTTGTTGTGATTCATCTCTCTGTGGTCGTTTAAAGTGAATTTAAGGTTATTTTGAATCTCTTCGTGATCATTTTGTATGTCTTTGTGGTTGTTTGGAGTTTTTTTTCTCTTTAACTACACATTTTATCCTTAAAATAAACTTTATTTGTAGAAAACAGTCCTTTCTGATGGATGGCAGATCAGTGAACACAATCATGGATCGTTCTGGAAAGCGATGACAAACTACGTATTTGGTCATTTTGTGTAAAGGACTTGTAGAATGGTGCCTGATGAAAAAAATGCTCTCCTCTTGCTGCTGTGATCTCATGCAATAACAATGTGAGGATGCGAGAACGGTGGCTTTCAAAGCTCTGCATCGTCCTCACATGGCGAGGCGTCCCAGGTTGTTAATGACGGCGGCCGGGTGGGAAGAGCTCCGACTAACCTGCCTTAAAAAGGAAAACTATCCCATCCTGACAGACTGCAGACCCTCCCAGAGCTGGAGGAAGCCATTAATGATGATGTCATTAGCATGTCTGACAGGGAAGGGAGTTTAAAGGGAGGTTTCCCTCTGCCAGCACACATGCTGCCAGCTCAAAAAAAAGAAACCTGTCTGAGTCATTGAATATCTAAAATTTGGAATTCTGTCACCATTTCAGTCTGGTTTTCACAAAAAATAGTGCTGTTACTGCTGCCATGAAGGTCATATATGATCTAACTGAAGCTCTCGACAAGAAGCAATGCTGTTTGTACCTCTTTACTGACTTTTCAAAGGCATCGTTGATCATAGTACTTTAATCAAACATCTTTCAGCTATTGGTCTTTCTCAACAAGCAGTTGGGTGGTTTGCAACTTATCTTAAGCAGAACCCAGGCTGTTTAAATGGAGGGCTCTTCCTCTCAGCTATTCCAAGTGAAAAAGGGCGTCCCTCAAGGTTCTGTGCTGGGACCATTATTATTCACTATTTACAGAAATAATCTCTGACAGAATATTAGCACCAGTAGCAAGACAATTGGCTGAGTGATGGAGGACATCAAGCCTATTAATGGCACACTTATTGGTCATTTTATAGATGAGATCGCTGTAGTCGAACATGGGAAGGATGGCCATCTTCACAATTATCATTACAACTTGTGTTTGACAGAGTCCAGGAACAACTTTGTCATCTGCAACTTCTTTTAAATGCAGACAAAACAAAATGGATGTTCTTTACAACTTCAACAACTGTGAGATCGGCACTGTCTGGAAACATTTTAACAAGAAATGATCACTAAAGTGAGTTCGTATCTGGGTTAATATGCAGTTGAGGGACTTTTTAAGTCCATGGGATATATTTTGCATACATTTTTAATAATGATAAAAACGTAATGTTTTTATGTCCATTATGATCATGTCTACAAATTCCATAATTATTATGAAAACATCCATCCATCCATCCATCTTCTACCGCTAGTCCGGGTCGGGTCGCGGGGGCAGCAGCTTGGCCGCCGCCCAACACACATGGCACCGGACCCCTATGGCCCCTCCTGCGGGTGGTGAGCCTGCTGGAGGGGGGTCCCACGTCTCTTCTTCCGTGGTTCCATGTTGTTTCTCATCATTGGGGTCTTCTGGGCTGCTGTTTGTCTGGTCCTTCACCCAGGACCTGTTTGTCATGGGAGACCCTACCAGGGGCATGAAGCCCCCGACAACATAGCTCCTGGGATCATTGGGACACGCAAACCCCTCCACCACTATAAGGTCGCAGCCCAGGGAGGGGATTATGAAAACAATCACTTTTTAATAAAAAATGACTGGATATCACTAAAATGTCAACTAAATAACCGTCCCAATTTAATAACAACCATCTTCTAATTATCTAAACAATAATAAAATGAGCTTATTCAGTAATTGTTTTGATTGTGTTCTTTTTATTAAGTTGAGATAATCATGACAGATATTTCTTTTTTGGCAATATATCAATTATTTTTTATGGAAATTAACAAATTGTATCTGTGTCCCAGAAATCACTTTCCACTAAGTTCCCCATTACAGAAACACCTCTCCAGGAAGTGTGTTAATTCCAGATCACATGACCTGCTCCACATGATGTCATTTCCTCCTGAAGAAAAGACTGGCCAGACTCCAAGGCTTTCTGAGTTATTTAATATAAAGTAGTCAACAGGTTTACTACAATATCTTTATAAATAACTTTACATTTCAATTTTACTCAGTTGTGTATATAATATTTAGAAGAATATTTCTGTAAAAATGCCATGTGGTGTTTGGTTGATTTTAGGCCTGAAAACAGCAAAAATGCCAACTATGTTAAAAAAAAAAAAGTCCCTTAATTATATATTGAGCCACCTACTTTTAAATATCTAGGATTTTTAATTGACGACCATTTCACGTTCAGTATATGGTTGAACAACTGAAACTCTTATTAGGATTTTATTACAGAAGCAAGTCTTGCAACGAGCTTTTCATCCTGTCATTGACTATGGAGACGTGTTGTCTATGAAGGCTTCTGCTAACCGTCTTAGCATGGTGGATAGTTTGCACTATGGGGAACTGAGATTCAGTCTACAATACAGTCTAATGTCCAAATATATCACACAAATACAGACTAAAACACACAAAGTACTGTAATAATGCTTATAATTGTTAAAATGATGCAAAAAGTCACCACAGACAGCAGCTGTAGACTTTAATATACGGGATAATAATCAATTTATGGATCAATACAGGTGATCAGCTCCTGAAAATAGATCTTGAAAACAACCTGGCCTCAATTTTTAACTTATTTAGTATTTAATGTAATTTAAGAAGAAATTCCCGTACGATCTTGTTCAACATGTTCAACACAGCAGCCTGTAAGTCTCACATCCCATAATAGAAAGTGGATTGTGCTGGTTTTCATCCCTCTGGAGTTCCTCAGGAGCAGCAGAGACGACAGCCGGAGTAAACACCTCCTCCTCTGAGGGCTTTATAAGGCCGGTTCCTGCTCCAGGGACGTTTAGAGTAAACACTGAAGGTTTGAGGTAGAAAATGAACCTGCAGGACGACAAAATGAGGCACGACTGCGTCACTTATTCTGTTTTAATGAAACGTTTCTCATCACTGGCGTCACAAGAATCACAACGTTGTTAAATAATCCAACAAACAGTCGAGATGAGAAGCATTTAGTTGAAGCTTTGCATCTTTACTAGTTCTAAAACGAATAGAGGGACTGTAAAAAGCAACACTGTGACTAAAAAAATGCAGAAAAATAGAAGAAAATGATAAAAATGACAAAGATACAACATAAAAGACAGACTAAACTTTAAAATTATAAAAGTGCTCCATAAATAAAGATTATTGTTGTTTTTGTTACTATTACTTTTGTTTTATATACTTTTAGTGTCACATAAATTAATAAGAATTTAGTTTTTTTGTATATCACAGATAAAATTAGTAAATAAAGGCCAATGAAAGAACAAAATACAAATAAAAATGATTAAAAAATGGCCCAAAATAGAGGATTAAAATTAAAATAGAAAATGAAATAAGTGTAATTTTTTAAAAATAATAATTAAAAGGACAAGATCTAATTTGTGCTTTAAAAAGTGCTCCATAAATAAATATTATTATGATATTAATACATTTTAGTGCCACAAAAACTAATAGAAGAATCTTTAAAAATCAAAATAAGACTTTAATCTCATTTAAAATGATGAAATAAGAGCAATGAAAGAAAAAAAACAATAAAAATGTTAAGAAATGGAACAAAAATTAAGGGTTGAAATTAATTAGTGAAATGAACCAAATGTGCACATTTAAAATTAATATTTAAGACACTGCTTAAAAGCCGTGAATGGTTTTGAAGTAATGTGGGCTTTAAGGAGCAGCACAGGAAATCATTTTCTGGAGTTTAGTTTTTAATTTATTTCTTTAATTTATTGGCTTTTAGAATTCTAACCTTGACACCTTTACTTTCGTTTTTATTATTTTGAAGCTTCTGGTTCACAAATGGTGCAAAATATAAATAAATAAAATAAATAAATATGTATTAAAAATTCAAATGAAAATCTTTTATTTAACATTTACTATATTTAAAATATTTGCATTATTTTATTTAAAATATTTTTTTAATAAATATATTTTTTAAACTTATATATCATCTATATTAAAAAATCATTATTATTATTGCTATTATCATCATCATAATTATCATTTTTTACCATTATTATTATTTTTTTCATTTTAATTCTATTATTATTGTTGTTGTCATTGTTTATTATTGTTGTTATTATTGGTATTGTTATGATGTTATTATTAAATTTAAATATGATTTATTATTATTGTTATGATTATTCTAGTGATTATTTTGATATTATTATTATTATTATTATTATTATTATTATTATTATTATTATTATTATTATTATTATTATTATTATTATTATTATTATTATTATTATTATTATTTCCTGAAATTGAAATTGCAAAGCAGTAAAGTTTAAGGCACCAACTTAATGTAATTGAATTTCTGTAGAGGGTGTAATTCTCCTCCTGGCCGCCAGATGTCGCTGCTGCCTCGCGCTTGAAATCAGAAACGGTGAGTTTCCGGTGCTGCCACCGATCTGAAGCTGTCAGCTCCAGACTGGGTCACCGCGGCGGAGTTTGAAAGTCCAATTAATGCAGGTAAGTGCCATAAAAATGATTATTGTCGGGGCGGTATGTGGAGGTGTTGCTCCGTGACTGAGAGCTGCTTTGACTTTAGCCGTCAGCGGAAGAGGAGAGAAGAAGACGAGGCAGGAAGCTCGAGTGTCCCGGTTCAGGTCGGTTAGCACAGGCTAGCTAGCAGTTGGTGCTTCCTTTATCGGACAGTACCTGATTTGCATTCCTGTTTCCTGTTTACGGTTGACTCCAGCTGTGAAGTAGTTATGTTTTTATGATTGTTTCCGCTTTCTTTGTGTGTCACCTTTTTATCTGCTAATGTGAAAGCAAACGCCGGAGTCTCTTCCCAAGTGTCCGAAGTTGGAACTAGTAGCCGGTAGCTGGTCGCTGCTAGCTTCGCTGTCTCATCGCTAAAGTCTTAAGTTGTGTAATTTTTTTTTCCACCTTTCTGCTCGTTTTTCTTCCAGTCGTTGATCATGAAGAGCTCCAAGGACGCGGTGCAGTCAGCTGCCAGAGAGTTTCTGCAGTTTGTCAACAGAGGAGTGTCTCCATATCACGGTAAAGTAGGAAAAAACTGAGACTTTAGCCCGTAAATTATGTGAAATCTGTGTCAGAATATAGATTTCTGTTTGGCAAATGGTGGTGATTCGCTGTTTGTATGCATTTAAATCTTTAAATTTAAAGGCCGCTTGCCTCTCAGCACACATTTCAGAATCAGAATCAGCTTTAATGGACACAAACCATACAAGGAACTTGGTTCTGGCTGTTGGTGTCGCTCCAGGAATAATGAAACGAGAATAATAAAATAAGAAATCTATATATTTTACACATCTAGATAATAATATGCATGCATATAGTAGTGCAAAACAACAATTGGTCAAGTGAGAATAGTTGAAAAAGCAAAGATTTCTACCAGATACGGTTTTATTCTGTATTCCGAAAGCTGTAAAAGTGCTATAAGGATGACTTGTTGTTGATTATATGTTTCATATTCAGCAGTTAAGTGGAGTTTTGCAGCGTAGACACAGTCAGTCATGTCAGCTTCTAATTCATTTTCAGTATTACTCTCATCTTAGATATTATCACAGAGTACAAATATAAATATCCTTGTGTTGTAGATTAACTGTAAGGAGTTTACTGTGATTTTTTTCTCCAGAACATACTAAAGCTGATTATTTATGATTACAAGTCCAGTTACGATAAGATAGCAGGTTGTGTTTGATAAGGAAGAAGCTGTTTGGAGTTTGGTTTGAGATTCTTCTTGTGTCAGCGTTAAAAAGTGACGACTCTGAGGCTGAGATAAGATTAACGTGGAACAGATCGTTGATAATCCGTCCTACCTTTGCACTGCCAAGAAACTCTGTATTCTACTTAACTGGTCACAGTGTTTTATTCAGGAAATATGTGAGAAAGTCGAAACAATAATAAGGTGAAAAGGTTAACAGGATTGATGAATTCTGATACCAAAAGCAAAGCGACAGAATTTCCATGTTTTGGGAACAAAAAAGTTTCCAAAATGATTTAAAATTCTCTAAAAATGACCCAGAACTTTTCCAAAGTGACTTCATTAAAAAAAAGAAGAAGACTAAGCCAATTGTCCAAAATGACTTCAAATTTGACAAAAATACCTTAACAATTTTCTAAAATGATTTAAAACATTTCCAGAGATTCTAAATTCTTTAAAATGGTTGAAAGAATGTCCTAAATAAGTTTAAATTGGACGAAATTATTCAAAATGTTTCCAAAATAACAAAAAACTATAGATGAAAATGATAAAACCTGGAACAAAATAAAGGATTAAAATTAGATAAAAACTTAATTTTTTTTTTTTAATAATTTAAAGGAAAGATGTTACATGAAAGCCATTTGAACATTTTAAAATAATGTTGCTTTAAGAAGTGCTCCATAAATAAAATTATGATATTAATACATTTTAGTGCCAGAAAAAAAAATCATGAAATCCAGATAAACACTTTAATCACAGGTAAATAAAGACCAATGAAAGAAAAAAACAACAAAACAAATAAAAATAATTTTAAAAAAATGTCCCCAAAATAAATTCTTACAATTAAACAATGAAATGAACTGAGTACATACAAAAAATGTTAAAAAATAAAAGCATAAGACGCTAATGTGGACTTTAAAAGTGCTTTTTATGATATTAATACATTTTAGTGCCACTAAAACGAATAAAAGAATCACAAAATCAAGATAAACACTTTAATAACAGTTAAAATTATAAAGACCAATGAATGAAAAAACTATAAAAATGACAGAAAATGGCAAAATAGTAAAATGAACTAAGTGTAAAGTTTTATTTTTTTTTAAATGTAAAGGATAAGACACTAATGTGTGCTTTAAAAGTGCTCTATAGTTAAAGATTATGATTTGAATACATTTTACTGCCAAAAAAAACCTAAAAATGAGTCATAAAATCCAGGTTAAATTGTGGTGAATGAGTAACTTGTTGTGGATTCTGATAAATTGTTGTTTTCGCTGACGTTCAGTGTTCTTTAATCATTTATCTTTTATCTACTTGGTGATGTTAATAGTTTTCTCCCTGCAGTGGTTGAAGAATGTAAACGTCGTCTGCTGGAGGCCGGATTCGTGGAGCTGAAGGAGACGGAGTCGTGGAACGTGACGCCGTCGAACAAGGCGAGTGGACTGAGAGGTAAAATAAATCTGAAATAAATCTAAACGATCTAAAATGTTAAATGAGCCAGACGTGTCTCTGCAGTACTTCGTCACCAGGAACTTCTCCAGCGTCATCGCCTTCGCCGTGGGCGGACGCTACCTGCCGGGAAACGGCTTCTCCATGATCGGCGCCCACACAGACAGCCCCTGCCTCCGGGTGAGACTCCGCCCACCTCACCTGCCAGCCAATCGCACACCTGCACACCTGTCAGAGCAGAGCGCAGCTGAAACATGAGGAGGCAGAGAGACGCCACGCTGAAACCGTTCAGAAACCAAAAGAAACGCCTGAGAAACCGAAAACCTGCTTCTAGAACATTTTTTTATTTTTAGGGCCGATACTGATGCACATTATTGGTCATCAAGAAAATAACAGATATTTGGAGCCGATATGCATGAAATGTGGTGTTTGAACTGCATGTGAGAGCAGAGAAGCTGCCATTCATAAACATTCTCCACTAATGAGGGAGACTAGAACTGAATATGTACAATAGAAACAGGAGGGATTCAATTATCTCCTGATTATGTGCATCGACTGGCAAAAAAAAATGACTGAAAATTCTCTAAAAAGGACCCAAAACTTTTCTGAAGTGACTTAATTTAAAATAAACGGTTAAAGAATCGGCCAAAATGATTTAAAATCTGACACAAATGTCTCAACAATTTTCTAAAACATTTCCAAAGAAACAAAACCTCAAAAAAATCTTCAAAATGGTAAAAAGAAATATTTCAAAATGACTCCAAAATTGACAAAAAATGACTCAGAGTGTTTCCAAAGTGACTCAGATTTCTCCAGAATAACTCAAAACGTCTTCAAAATGGTTGAAAAATGGTTCAGAATGACTGAACGATGTTTCTTAAGTCACTCTGAATTCTCCAGATTCCGTGAAACAAACAGGACAGATTCAATTCTCTCCTCTGTTTATTTGGGATCGACTTAAAACAGAACAAAATGCCTTACAATTCTCTAAAATTACCCAAAACTTTGACCAAAAAGTCTGAAAGAAATTACTAAACAACTTTCTAAAAGGACTCGGAACATTTCCAAAGAGATAAAACCTTAAAAAAATGTCCAAAATGACGACAAATCTGACAAAAATTACTCAAAAACTTTGTAAAATGACTTGAAACTTCACCAAAATGATTCAAAATTCTCCAAAATGCTGAAAATTCTAATTGTTTTTAAAAGGTTAATTGTCCAAAATGACTTAAAATCTGGCAAAAATGACTCAACAATTTTCTAAAATGATTCAAAACGTTTCCAAAGTGACTTAAGACTCTTCAAACTTGCAAAAAATTGACAAAATGGTTAAAAAGATTCTCCAAAATGATTTTAAAATTGACAAAAATGACTTAAAATGTTTAAGTCACTCAGAATTCTCCAAATTCTGTAAAATATAAGCAGGACTGATTAAACCTCTGCTCTTGTTCTGTATTTTCTTAATATTTCTACCATCTTAAAGCATTATTAATTATTGTTTTCCAGATTCTGTTTCACGTTAATCTGTGCTAACTTAGCCGCTAGCTATTAGCCGCTAGCCGTTATCAACTAGCCGTTAGCTGTTAGCGTAGCATTACACAGGGTGAGAGAAGCTCACTTCCTGGTTTCTCATTCAGCTTTTAAATGCCGACTGTTGAGCATTTAATTTAGCAATAATTTCACTTTTATTTTGGAATCCAGCCGGAAACGTGATGCGTTTCCAGTTTAGTGTCATGTTCATTATGGTCTGTTTGCGGTTCCAGGTGAAGCCGAGGTCTAAGAGGACGAAGCAGGGCTGTCTGCAGGTGGGGGTGGAGTGTTACGGCGGCGGCATCTGGAACACTTGGTTCGACCGAGACTTAACCATCGCCGGCCGCGTCATGGTTAAGGTACGATAAATACCAATAAAAGAACAATAAACAATAAAAATAAAAATAAAATCTACCATTTTCAGTTTTAGCTGCTGGTGTGGAGGGAGCTAAAAGTAGAAAGTTAATTCTAAATGTCTCGCACTTCTCCTAATAATATTTTCCATTTGATAAAACTGGGATTACACAATCCAAATAAATCAAATATTTATAAATGGTGAGAAAACTGTTAAAATAATTTTAAAAAGAGCAATCGATGACACAAGTAAAAGAAATAAAATCTGCAAAGAAATTGCACAAAATAAATCGATTAAAGTAAGCTCAGTAACTGTAAAAACAAAATTATTTGTGTCACATACACTAATAAAAAAATAGAAAATAAAAACTAAAGCTTGGATATTTATATTTTTATTTTATGTCACTTTACACTCTTTTTTTAATTGTGTGGATTTTGAAAAGGGCTCTATAAATAAATAATATCATGTATTTATTAATTTATGTATTTTTTGGGCTACAGAAAGTAATTTGAAAAATATATAAAATAAATTTTAAAAACTTGAATATAATTTTGATTTATTTATTTTATTTTAAATGTCTTGAAATTTTTACAATTTTTTTTTCCTTTCTCCTGTGACCTGAAAAAAATTATTAAAATTTTTGTTCTTTTGACAAAAAAATAAATAAATCTGAAAGGGACTCCATAAATAAAGAATATTATGTATTTTTGTATTATTTTAGTGGCACAGAAACTAACTTAAAAAAAAATATATAAAATCAACGATAGCGTGAAAATGGAATTATAATGTTGCAGTTGAACTAATTATTGTATTTCATTATTTTTCTCTTGTGGCTGGAAGAAAATAATTTGGAGTTTTGCTCTTTTAGCAAAAATAAAAAAAATAAATGACCCAAAAAAAACCTGTCTTTTAAAAAATATATATTGAATAGATTTTTATAATATTTATGCTTTTTTTTAAAATGCCTTTTTCTTTTTTTTTTTATTCTAGTATTTTTATAAAGAGGAAACCAAATGCTGAGGGGTACCAAAAGGGAATTGATTGATTAATTCAAGTTGAGTTGAGTTCTTCTTCATATCATGTGATTTTAGCAGTTTTCCCGCCTCGTTATTTTCCTTTTGTGTGTTTGAAGGCCTAAACTTCCTTTTTACTACTTAATTCAAATCCATTAAATGCCATTTAAGTCGTAGTTGTGCTTCTGGTTAATGTGAGTCTCCAGTAAATTAAATGTGGAATCCTTTGACGTGTTTTCCTTCCTGCAGACGGACGGCCGGCTGGTCCACCGTCTGGTCCACGTCTCCAGACCTCTGCTGAGGATCCCTCACCTGGCCATCCACCTGCAGCGCGACATCAACGACTCCTTCGGCCCCAACAAGGAGAACCACCTGTACGTCCACGAACTCTGCACTTTAAGGACTTGGCCAAACTGTGAATGCAGGAGAATGTTGTTGTTGTCAAACATTGAAGAGACGTTTTGTTGGTTTGTGCGTCAGTGTGCCGATCATCGCCACGGCCGTCCAGGAGGAGCTGGAGACCGGCTGTACGTCGTCTGGAGACGCCTCCTCTGCTGCCAACACGGTAAAAAACTCTAGAAATACTCCTAAAAATGATCTAAAATGACTCAAAACTTTTCCAAAGTAACTTCTATTTTTTTTAAAAAGGTAAATAATTCTTCAAAGTGACTTGAAGTCTGAAAAAAATGATTCAAAATGTTTCCAAAGAGATTCAAAATTATCCAGAATAACTCAAAAATTCTTTAAAATGGTTGGAAATTTTTTCCAAAATGACTTAAAAATTGAAAGAAATGACCAAAGTGTTTCCAAAGTCACTCAGAATTCTCCAGATTCTACAAAATAGAAACAGGAGAGATTAAATTATCTCTTCTGTTTATTTGGGATCAACTTAAAATTTAACAAAAGGACTTAAAATTCTCTAAAATAACTCAAAACTTTGACCAAAAAAAAGACTCAAAAATTTTCTAAAATGACTTTGAACATTTCCAGAGTGATTCAAAATTCTCCAAAATGATTAAAAACCTCAAGAAAAAGTTCAAACTAGTAAAAAAAATTGACAAAACGATTTAGAAATTGTTCAAAATGACTCAAAATGTTTCCAAAGCGGCTCAATTTTTGAAAAAGTGGTGAAAAAAATGTCCAAAATTAATACAAATGTGAAAAAAACTACTCAACAATTTTCTAAAATGACCCAAAACTTTTTCAAAGTGATTCAGAATTTTCCAAAAATGATTAAAAACCATTTCAAAATAAATTAAAAAGAAAAGACTTAAATAATAATGAATAACATAAATTGACAAAAATGACTCCAACCTTTTTCAAAATGATCAAATACCTCAAGAAATCTTCTAAATGCTACAATTTGTTTCCCCCAAATGACTTAAAATATGAAAAAAAAATCAAAATGTTTTTTAAGTCACTTAGAATTCTCTAGAATAAAAACAAGAGTGAGTGTTGCTCTTTTTAAAATAATTTCAACAGTTTTCTCACCATTTATTAATATTTTATTTCTTTGTATTGTGTAATCTAACTTTCATCAAATGGAAATATTATTTAGACAAATGCTAGATGTTTAAAATTAAATTTCAAAAGATGTAGCTCAGGAGGTACATATAAAAATTCTAATTATTAAATAAAATAAAATGTAAAGAAAAGAGAAAAAAGCACAAACAGGTGGAATTACACTGAACTAAAGCAGATAAAACATGATAAAAGTTGTAGAAGAACAGAAGTTGCATTTAAAACAAGGAATAATTCTGCAAAATAAATAGAAGCTCATTTAAAGAAATACTGAAATCAGATCAAAGTGGTTAAAGTTGCTGTGAGGATTAAAGTAAAGCAGCTAAAGTTTCATAGCCTTTTAGATTTTCTGATGAAGACGGATTAGAAGATGAAGCGATGAAACGGGAAAATCCGAGTGTTTTCCTGCATCTTTCTCCTCCTCAGGCTGAGAAGCACCACCCGGCTCTGGTGAAGGTTTTGTGTTCGGAGCTGGGCGTCGAGCCGGAAGCTCTGCTGGACTTTGAGCTTTGTCTGACCGACACTCAGCCGGCGGTGAGTCAAACATTCACCTCCTGGAGCTGGTAAAAAACCCACTGTGACCCTCTGAAGCTGCAGAAATCTGGTTAAACCTGCTGGAGAAACACACATGGAGGCGTTTAAATCATGTAAAAAAAAGTCTGGAGTAGCAGTGAAACAATAAGAGAGCAGATTATATGTTGAAATATCATTATTTAACTAAAAACACTGTGTGCTAACTCGTATTTAGGAGGTGTAATTACACGCAGGAACACTTTTACACAGAGATTTGTGTTTTCTAACTGACACTTTGATGGTAAACGACTTTAAAAATGAAAAAATTACAACTGTTTTTATCGAAGTTTTTGTGGTGTGATTTAAAAAGCACTGTTAGAACGGAGTAGTCTGAAATGTGGGTGGACGTAGCACAAGATATCTGGAGAAATCAGGACTTCCTGCTGAAGTTAAACTTTGTTGATGGAAAGAATGTTAAAATTAAAGCTCCATCCAGTGATTACTTTAATTAATTATGAATTACAAACTATCTGGGAAAAAAATCTGCAGGTTATCTGGAGATAAACTGAATGCGTCATGGTACTTTCTACCTGCTAGCATTGTTAGCTTGAGGCTAATTCATGCTTTCTGTGAGCAAACCAATGCAGGCATTGAATTCCACACAGAAAAACACACAGGAATATTTTATCTGGTGACAGATTCTGCTGTAGCTCAGTGGGTGGACGTAGCACAAGATATCTGGAGAAATCAGGACTTCCTGCTGCGTTTAAACTCTGCCAGCAGAAAGAATGTAGAAATGAAAGCTCCATCCAGTGATTACTTTAATTAAAACTCTGTTAATTATGCATTTTAAAGCGTGTAAAGAAAATCTGAAGGTTACCTGGAGATAAACTAAATGAGCCGCAGTACTTTCTACCTGCTAGCATTGTTAGCTTGAGGCTAATTTATACTTTCTGTGCAGCATTTGAATATCTGGTTCCAGATTAACACTGCATTAATGTGATAATTTCAGAGATGGAAATGAGAAACAAAAGAAGCAGCTCCTTTATTTAACTGCATTTTCAGTAATTATATTTATGTTCATGAGGGATCCACAGTCAGATAAATGTCTTGGTATTATTTGGTTATTCTCTTTCTGCAGGCTTTGGGAGGCGTGTACGAGGAGTTCATCTACTCTCCTCGTCTGGACAATCTGCACAGCTGCTACTGCGCCCTGAAGGTCACATTTAACACTCGTACATTTAAATAATAATAATAATTCTGTTCTTTATACCTGGAAAAACCTGTGATATTTTCCTCTATTTCACTCATTCTGTGTGTGGGCTTCTGTCAGGCACATTTTCAGTCCATTCAGTCAAAAAAGCATCGCAATTAGCTGCAACCGAAATCTTTTTCTTGTGTCGTTTGTCCTAAAAAGTACTAAAAATGGTTGTTTTATTACCCTAAAATCACACTGTTTGGGTGAACATCTGCCTCAACCCTAAAACTGAAATAATTAAATGTAATTTCAGCGTTTTTACTCGCACAAAAAAAGTCACAAAACATTAAATTAAATCAACTCGGCAGTAATTTCTGCTTCTCTCTGAATGTTTTTATCTTTTCTCACCAAGCAGAATGAGCTTTTTTATAGCACTTTGTAAATAAACTGTCTTTTTTATTAGTATTTTGAAGGCTTTCTGTCTGTTTTTGCTCAGGGGCTGTTGGAGTCCTGCTCTGGAGACTCTCTGGCCAACGATCCCAACATCCGGATGATCACTCTGTATGACAACGAGGAGGTGAGGATTGATGGAGGAGAATCAGTCTGAGGTTCATCCTGAAGGTGGCTTTGAACGTCTCACCACAGCTGCTACTGCATCAAAAGCTTCAAAGCATTTGTGGAAAAGACAGAGCGCTTCGATTCGGGTTGAAAACTGCAAAAATTCAATGATTTAAAGCAGGGGTGTCAAACACGAGGCCGGCAGGCCAAAAGTGGCCCTCCAGAGGCTCCAATCCGGTCCTCAAAGTGTAAAAATTCCAGAGAAGACATTAACTGCAGATTATAAATTAGTAAAACTATGAATTTAAAATCATTTCTAGACCATGACAAGTTGTTTGGATCAGAAAGTAAAATACTAGATTGTTCATTGGTCTTTTGTCGTTTTGTGTCTCATTTTTGTAATATTTTGTCCTGTTTTTGTTGTTTGTTTTGTTTGACTTCTGACATTTGTCTCATGTCTTTCTCATTTTGTTTCTCGTTTTTTTGTCGCTTTGTTACTTTTTGTCTAATTTTTTGCCTCTTTCATGTCATTTGTCACATTTTTTTGCTGCCTGTTTTGTCTTGTTTTTGTCATATTTTTTTCTTGTTTTTGTTCTCTTGATTTTTTTGCTGACTTTTGTCGTTGGTCTATTTTTTCTCATTTCTCGCTTTTGGCATTTTTTGTCTCGTCTTTGTCATTTGTCCATTTTTTGTCTTATTTTTGTCATTTTGTGTCTTGTTTTTGTAATATTCTGTTTTTTTGTTTTTTGTCTCTTTTAAAGTCAGATACTATATTATTCAGTTTCAGGTGACTAAATGTTGTGTTCCTTTGTCAACACACTGTGATCTGGAAGTTGTAATGTGGAAATGATGAACTGAGGCATAGTATTGCTGAAATTTAATTTACTTTTCTTTAGAAATTTCAGGTTGTTCATGATGTTTTTTACAAAGATAATTCCTTAAATGTACTTTTTGGACTTTTTTCCTAGTGACTGAGATGTTACATCTAATCATGGATTAAATCTGAAATTCAGCAATAGAGAGCATTTGTATCACTGCAAACGAACCCTACATTGCTAATGATTGAAGATGCAGCTTATTAATTTCTCTGGTGACTTCCTGAGGCTTTTTGTTGTGATTCTCCTGCAGGTGGGATCAGAAAGCGCTCAGGGAGCTCAGTCCAATCTGACGGAGCTCATCCTCAGCCGCCTCGCCGCCTCCTCCTCCAACCTCACCGCCTTCCAGCAGGCGGCGCCGCGATCCTTCATGATCAGCGCCGACATGGCTCACGCCGTGCACCCCAACTACCAGTCAGTACCAGCGACATCAGTCACTGCTGAATGAAAACGACATGTGGTTTTTTTATTATTATTACATTTTATACAATTCAGACCATCCAGAAGTAGAGTAGTAAAGATTCTGCATGTTATCTCTGCATAAACTGGGTGCTCTCTACCTGTTAGCCTCGTTAGCTTAATTTCTTTTCCTGAGGTGTGTCTAGCACAATGAATGGATGTAGCACAGGATATCTGGAGATATTAGGACTTCCTGCTGTGTTTAAAGAAAGCATGTACAAATAAAAGCTTCATGGAGTGATTACTTCAATTAAAGCCACATCATTTGAGTGTAACTTTGTCAGGTTTGATTTTAATTTTATTGACCTTTTCCTGTCAGGGAGAAGCACGAGGAGAACCACCGACCAGCTTTCCACAAGGTGACGACGTTTACATACTGAATAATGTCACTTTAAAGTAGTGAATATTGATTGAGTTGATGATGTGTAAAATCTGAGCTCATTAGTTATTGAGTTAAATATTCTTAAAGAAGTTTGTAGTTATGTTAGTTTTTGCGTCATTTTCTTCTCTCCAGTCTCTGGATTGATGTTTGAAGAGTCATAACCTGAGAAATAATGTAGTTAGAGACCTGAAATTTGGCACATCCATTGATATGTACATGTAATCTTTAATGATTCAACCCTGCTGTGATGTAATAATACAAACCAGTGCAAATTTGGATAAAAACGTTCATATATCTGTCTATTCCGATGTTCCACCAACCTTAAAACCTTCACTTTTCACCCCAAGAGGCTCAGATTGTTTCCTGTCATTGGCACCAATAGGAGCTTTAGAGGTTGGTGTCAGTCAGAGGAATATTTTATGAGGAAGAAAAACTTTATGACCAATATATGAACATGCATTGAGCAGGTATGATGGTGAAACCACTCCAATAGAGTTCTATAATACTGTTGCTGGGCTAAATGAAAAATCTTGGTTTTCCAACTCAAAGTGCTTCAAATCATTTTTATGAAATGTTCTACCAGAAGCATTTTCATTCAAGTTTGTTATTTATATATTTTAACTTGTTTTTGATTCCTTTATGAAGATCTGCTTTAATTCATTGTAACCTCTTTAGCAAAGAGTCACGCAGAAACACTGGGTTGGCGAAGTTGATAAGTTGGTCATAAAGTTAATGATACACGAAGTTGTTCAGTTATTGGTGGAAAAGTTTCCCAGTTCACTTCCTCTGTGCATCTTGGTGCCCATGTTGTTACATAATGGATGGATTTTCCTGGATATTTAAAAGATGTCACACAATTTGGGTTTTTATTTCCTGAATATCTACTATGAGGCAAAATGGCAGAAAAAATGCAAACAAAACTCCTAATTTAATTTTTTTTCTCATAAAGAGCCTCTGACTGACACCAAACTCTACATTTTTAAAGCTCCTATTGCTGCCAATGACAGGAAACAAACTGAGCCTCTTAGGGTGAAAAATGAAGGTTTGATGGTTGGTAGAACATCGGATTAAACAGGAATATGAACATTTTTAACCAGATTTGCACCATCATATAACTGGTTTGTATTATTCTATCAAAGCAGGGTTGAACCATTAAAGACCTCATGTTCATATCAATGGATGTGCCAAATTTCAGGACTCTAACTACATTATTTCTCAGGTTAAGGCTCTTCAAACATTGATTCACACATTGGTTCAAAGAAAACGATGCAAAAATCAACATGACTCCAGCTTCTTTTAGGATTTTTAACTACATGCTTTACATAATAATATAGACGTATGCACAGAATTAAAATCTGTTGAATTGAGCTGAAATGACCCACATTCGTTGAGTTTTTTGGCTGTTTTTAATGTGACTTTTCTTCATTTCAGGGCCCGGTGATCAAGTTCAACAGCAACCAGCGCTACGCCACCACCGCCGTCACCGCCGCCGTCGTCAGGGAGGTCGCCAGTCGGGTCAACGTGCCCCTTCAGGTGGTTACAGACGGAAGATTTGAATTTCTTGTGTGTCTTGAGTCGCTCGGAGGCGAACGCAGATCTCCTAGCAACATGTGAATCAACGTCTGAAGGAAAACAAGGGGGCAGTGATTATAAGAAAAACGAGCGAGGAAGGTTTCTCTCTTAGTTGGCATTTAATCATAGTTTATTTGACATGATGGGATCCACTTCAGTCTGATGGCAGAAACATGACATGTTTTAATGGAAAAACAGACGTCTTGATGCTAATTATATTAAACGTAACATCTCTGGACACAGAAATAGGATGGGACACCAGTGAGATTTGAATTCTTTATTGTGTTCCTGTGAAAGCCCCAGAAAGTGACGGATGATTATTTCTTTCAGTCTTACAAAAGTCTCTAAATGCCGTCTGTGATAAGAAGATGGCGAAAGAGGGAGGTGATAAGGTTTCATAACAAGAGCGTCAGCAGCGAGTTAAATGATGATAATAATTTACTGTAGATCTACTGCAAACACATACGTTTGTTTAATCTTGATTGTATTTTTATCTGGTGCCTCCAAACTGAGAAAATCGTCTAACGTTCTTCCAGGTTCCTGATAGTAGCTTAGAGCTAAGAAATCAACAGGATTACTAAACAATGTGTGAGCGACAGTTTCTTTTTCACGCTGGAACCTTCAGCAGTCGTCGGCTTTTGCTTCTCCTCCTCAGAATTGGATCCTGACGTTTGGTTTCGATGGATGAAAGCATCCAAACTCACTTCCTGTTTTGCAGCTTCGCCACCAATTCGACTGACTCAAAAAATCAAAAATCTGCCTGATTTGGTGAAATTTGGAAAGAAATTGCGGCCGTGAGTCTTAAAAACTTTAAAACCCAAATTGTCAGACATTTATATAATATAGATGTGATAATGAGCCTTTATTGATCCCACAGTGGATGAATTTGCATTCATGCAGCAGCAAACATTGAAGAAAAATAAAAAACACAAAAGTCCTGTTTCTTCCATGTGAATATTCAAATTCCTCTGGATGTGGAGCCAAAAGCACCTCATTTATTGGTGTGGTTAAAAAGTTACACGCCTAAACGCACCTCCAACTGTGACCCATTGGTGGCGCTACACTCTTTTAAGTGTTGACACCAAAATTGACCACTTCCTGCCTTTACTGAAGCGCCAACTTTCTGCCAAGTTTCATGAAATTTGGCCAGGTAGTTTTTTTCTAACAGTACAGAAAACAAAACCTCCAAATATTTGAAGATTTCTGTGTCTTCATGACAAAATGTTTCTTGTCAAATTTGTCTGTAAACTGAATATTTAAAACCCGCGGTTAAGCATGTTTTTGTTTCATCCACTAAACGGTTGTTTTACATCTTTCTGAAGTAGTTTTGCATCATTTTGTATTTGTTTTGCATCTTTTTGTAGTTTTGCATCGTTTTGATTTAGGTTTGCATCATTATGTAATTTTGCATCTTTTTTAGTTGTTTTGCATCTTTTTTAGTTGTTTTGCATCTTTTTGTAGTTGTTTTGCATCTTTTCTTTTGCATCAGCTTTGAAGTAATTTGCATTGTTTTGTCATTGTTTTACATCTTTTTGTGGTTGTTTTACATCTTTCTGAAGTAGTTTTGCATCTTTTTGTATTTGTTTTGCATCTTTTTGTAGTTGTTTTGCATCTTTTTGTATTTGTTTTGCATCTTTTTGTAGTTGTTTTGCTTCTTTTCGTAGTTGTTTTGCATCTTTTTGAAGTAGTTTTGCATTGTTTTGTCATTGTTTTGCATCTCTGTGAAGTTGTTTTACTTCTTTCTGTAGTTGTTTTGCATCCGTTAGAAGTTGTTTTGCATTTTTTTGTAATTTTGCATCTTTTTGTTGTTGTTTTGCATCTTTTTGTAGTTCTTCTGCATCCTGGTAGTTGCTTTGTATCTGTCTTTGGTTTTGCATATTTCTGTTTTTTCATCTCTGTAGTCATTTGTGTCTCTTTCTAATCATTTTTAACCCTTTCCAGTGTTTTTTCCATCTTCAGAGTATCTCAGACTGAGACTTCCTTTTGTCTTGTGCAGGACGTGATGGTTCGGAACGACAGCCCCTGTGGAACCACCATCGGTCCCATCCTGGCCGCCCGGCTCGGCGTCCCGGTGGTGGACATTGGAGCTCCTCAGCTGTCCATGCACTCCATCAGGGAGATGTGCTGCACCTCCAGCGTCCTGCAGAGCACCGCCCTCTTCAAGGTAACATACGGGGCAGGAACAAAAGCGAACAAATTGACGGGGCAGTCGACTGTTCTCACTCTATCGCTCAGACAGTGTTCAACAACAACTCTCTGACAGTCTCAACAAAAACTTCAACAGTAGTTTCAGTGATTTCAATCCACACTTTCTTCTCAGCTTCTGAAATGAAACAAACCTTAAAATATTTAAACTTTTAGGCTAAAGATTTGAAGAGCCACTGCCAACTTTGAGAAACTGAGACTAATCATTGGACTAAATAATCAGATGTTTTATCCAATAATCAGAAGAAATCAGTAGATGATTAAACCGTATGTGTCCTTGATTGAAATTTCTCAGGTGAGTTAGTTTATCTGCAAATACAAAACAACCTGTGGTCTCAGCTTCTCCAATGTGAGAACTTATTGTTTTTTGTTTGTTTGTTTGTTTGTTTTACTTGTTAGCAAAATAACAATGCTGGGAAAAGAAAACTTATAGTTTCATAGCTCTTTGATAGTGTTTACCATCTTTGTAGTTGCCTTTTATGTCTTTGTAGTTTTGCATCTCTGTAGTTCTGTGTCTCTTTGTGCCTTTTTACAATCATTTTGCATGTTTGTCATTGTTTTGCATCTTTGTTTTATGTTTGTTGTTTTGCATCTATTTGTAGTTTGCATCTCTATTTTATTTTACATCTGTTTGTAGTTGTTTTTCATGTCTTTGTTGTTTTTATCTCTTTGTTGTTGTTTTTATCTCTTTGTGGTCGTTTTGCATCTCTTTGTGGACATTTTGCATCTTTTTGTGGACATTTTGCATCTGTTTGTGGACATTTTGCATCTCTTTGTGGTCATTTTGCATCTCTTTGTGGTCGTTTTGCATCTCTTTGTGGTCATTTTGCATCTCTTTGTGGACATATTGCATCTCTGTGGACATTTTGCATCTCTTTGTGGACATTTTGCATCTCTTTGTGGACATTTTGCATCTCTTTGTGGTCATTTTGCATCTCTGTGGTCATTTTGCATCTCTTTGTGGTCATTTTGCATCTCTTTGTGGTCATTTTGCATCTCTTTGTGGTCATTTTGCATCTCTTTGTGGTCATTTTGCATCTCTGTGGACATTTTGCATCTCTTTGTGGTCATTTTGCATCTCTTTGTGGACATTTTGCATCTCTTTGTGTACATTTTGCATCTCTGTGGTCATTTTGCATCTCTTTGTGGTCATTTTGCATCTCTTTGTGGACATATTGCATCTCTGTGGACATTTTGCATCTCTTTGTGAACATTTTGCATCTCTTTGTGGACATTTTGCATCTCTTTGTGGACATTTTGCATCTCTGTGGTCATTTTGCATCTCTTTGTGGTCATTTTGCATCTCTTTGTGGACATTTTGCATCTCTTTGTGTACATTTTGCATCTCTGTGGTCATTTTGCATCTCTTTGTGGTCATTTTGCATCTCTTTGTGGTCATTTTGCATCTCTTTGTGGTCATTTTGCATTTCTTTGTGGTCATTTTGCATCTCTTTGTGGTCATTTTGCATCTCTTTGTGGACATTTTGCATCTCTTTGTGTACATTTTGCATCTCTGTGGTCATTTTGCATCTCTTTGTGGTCATTTTGCATCTCTGTGGTCATTTTGCATCTCTTTGTGGTCATTTTGCATCTCTTTGTGGTCATTTTGCATCTCTTTGTGGTCATTTTGCATCTCTTTGTGGTCATTTTGCATCTCTTTGTGGTCATTTTGCATCTCTTTGTGGTCATTTTGCATCTCTTTGTGTACATTTTGCATCTCTGTGGTCATTTTGCATCTCTTTGTGGTCATTTTGCATCTCTGTGGTCATTTTGCATCTCTTTGTGGTCATTTTGCATCTCTTTGTGGTCATTTTGCATCTCTGTGGTCATTTTGCATCTCTTTGTGGTCATTTTGCATCTCTTTGTGGTCATTTTGCATCTCTTTGTGGTCATTTTGCATCTCTTTGTGGTCATTTTGCATCTCTGTGGTCATTTTGCATCTTTCTGTAGTTGTTTTTTATCTCTTTGTCATTGTTTTGCATTGTTTAGACTAAATTATTCACTGAATGTTCAAGAAAATAATCCTCAGAATAAACAATAATTAAAACAAGCTGCAGCATGAATCAGGACGCTACGGTTATGAAGCTTCCAGCTGTCTTGTGAATTTGAAATAAAATTTCTCTCAGGTTCTGTTTATTTATTTATATCACACGTGTTTTTAGCAGATGGGGATTTTTCTCACTGTTCTTCTCAGGTCTGTGAGCTTGAAGGATTCAGGAATTCAGCTTTGGAACTGTTGTCTTTCTTGTTTTTATTTCGATTTATTTAAGTGTATTTTTTTTTTTTAAACCTCGCTGCCTCTTCCTGTCTGCTTCCTCCTCAGGGTTTCTTTGAGCTGTTTCCCACTGTGAGGAGCTTGCTGGTCGTCGACTAGAAGAACCACAACTGAAGGACAGAAAGTATTAAAGGCATCATTTTCTGTCTGTTTGTGACGAAAATGACGACTCTTAACATGCTGTAATTTTAATAAAATCCACATACAAAGATGTAAAACACCAGATTCTTTCGTATAAACAGAAATGATTTAGAATAAAATGTTTAAAATCCTTCTCTTGTGTCGAAGCTTTCTGTTTCTTCCTTCTGTTTGGTGAAATCCTGCTCTATCCTCGTCCTGCTGCAGTAATTTAATTTCACCTCCTCAGTTTTGTCGACGCTGCCAAGCGCCTCGGCTGGTTTTTGGCAGAACAGGACGGACTTCTGAGCCACGTCGTGATGCAGCGACCGGAGAAACTTGGACTTTTATCACCTTGTTAATCTTAGAAAGCAGCAGAGCTACTGGAATGAAGAATGTAGAGGGTGAAAAAACAAGCAGATCGCCTCATACTTTAGCAGAATAACCCTCCAATTAATGCACTTTACTTAAAGATCATAACGCTGTTGAGACTCTGATGAAATGGACATTATTGGACTTTTTTTTTCCATCAATGGAAAAGAGATGCTAACTAAACATAAGTGTAAAATGCATACAAATACAAAAAGACCAGAAAGAGATGCTAGCCAATGAAAAAGAGATGCTAACCAATAGAAAAGAGATGCCAGCCAATGAAAAAGAGATGCTAACCAATAGAAAAGAGATGCTAGCAATGAAAAAGAGATGCTAACCAATAGAAAAGAGATGCTAGCAATGAAAAAGAGACGCTAACCAATGAAAAAGAGATGCTAACCAAACGTAAATAAATGTAAAATGATAGCAACAGATCGCCTCATAATTTAAGAATAACCCTCCAATTAATCCAGTTTACTTAAAGATCATAACGCTGTTGAGACTGTCAGAGTTGTTGATAAAACCTATTGGACATTTTTGTCATTTTTACCAAATATTTAACAATATTGGTGGCAAAACTGCATCAAATACATTACAGAGGCTCTCATAAAACATAATAAGGAATGTTTTTTCCATTTGTTTATTCTTAAGTTGATATTAAATTGTTTCTATGTAGATATATAAACAAACCTGGGAAAATAGTGATTTCATTAACTTTCTGCAGTGTGTGACTGTACATTTATACAGTTTTACTATATTCAAATCAGCTAGAAAATACTAAAAGAAAATGTTTTACATATATTTGAATTCTTTTTGCTTTTTAATTTTAGTTTAATTTTATTTTACAGTTTTAATTTTACAATGTTTTACCTTTTTTTGCCCAACATAGTTATTTATTCTGGCTCCCTCGCTGCCAGATACTCAGAGTTTTTTTTTTTTTTAAAGGGATTTATTTATTTAAGTAATTTTCTCTTTTACAAGAAGACTAGAATTACACCATTTTTTCTCAGTTTAAATCAGCAAAAAATTCATTTATTTTGCAGCTATTTGCATTATTTTTACAAATTTTCCCCCAGTTTGAGAAAAATTAAATAAAATGAAAACATTTTTTACAGCGTGGTTAATATCTGCTTTAACTTTACGATAAAAATACATATATTTATTTTTAGTTAAAAAACTAAAAGTTATTATCAGACTCTCCAATGAGACATTTCAGTTCTAGACTTCTGGCTTTGGAGGCCTAAAGTGGCTTATTTTTTAATATTAATCACAAATAAGGGGGTGAAAATATAATTTCCTCTCCTATTAATCATCTCAGGACCCCTCAGGTTTATCTGGTGACCTTTTGGAGGTCCTCCAACCCTATGCTGGACATCATTAATCATCACTGGACAGAACAGGATATTTATATAGGTTTGCTTTTATTATTTATGAATTTAATGGACTCTGAATGTTCGGTCTTTAATTCTAGTGGATGTATTATTATTATTATTATTATTATTATTATTATTATTATTATTATTATTATTATTATTATTACATTTTTTACGCAAACATATTTTTCTGAGTCCTTTGCTGCCAGATATTCAGAATTTTTGAAAGTTTTTTTATATTGTTATTATTTAGTTATTTATTTATTTGTATTTTATTATTAGATTTTTTATTTTTTTGATAATTTGCTCTTTTACAACATGACTGTAGAATTAGACCATTTTTACTCAATTTAAATAAGCTAAAAACACATTTATTTTGCAGCTCTTGCTTTATTTTTTACAATATTTTCTCCCAGTTTTTAAATATTACAATATTTTACTTTTTTTAAAAATTCAATCATGTTATATTAATCACAATAAAAATGGGTTTAAAAAAGTAATTTCGTGTCCTATTAATTGTGCAGCGACCTTTAGGAGGGCCTCGAACCCTATGGTGGACATCATTAATCATCACTGGATGATATTTTCCTGCAGGCATCTTACAGTTTTGCTTTTATTATTTATGAATTTAAAGGACTTCTAGTGGGCTGTTTATTACTATTATTGTTATTATTATTTTTCTCCTTATTATCACTTTCATTGTTATTATTATTATTATTATTGTTATTATTATTATTATTATTATTATTGTGGTGGATGTTTCCTCGCCTGTAGCGCCCCCTGTGGTCCATGTCCTCCCTCCTCTTCCTCCTCCTCCTCCTCCTCTCCTCTCCTCTTCTCTCCTCCAGACCTCCGGCAGCAGCAGCGGCGTCTCCCCGGACATGGAGACCCAGTAGAGGAGCTCCAGCGGCGGCTTCTCTCCCCCTCGTCGCTCCGGTGGATGTTGGATGCTACCATGCGGTCTCCGCGGCTCTGGGCGGCTCTGTGCCTCCTCCTCACCGCCTCCTGCCGGCTGTGCGCGGCCGCCCGACACGGTAAGCCCCCGATCCGGTCGGATGGAGACGGATTGACTCCCCTCCTTAATGAACCTGCTGGAGAGGCGCGGTGCGTAAATCACGACCTGCCCTCCGGCTGAGCCCTGCTGCGGTGCTCCTGTAGCACCGGAGAGTTTGGAGTTTGGCTCTTTTATCATTTCTGCTGCGTGTTTTAACATTTATAAACTGATAAACAGGTTTTCTCCTAAATCCGCTGCAGGATTTGTCAGTTTTTCCTCCGCATGTCGGTGCGTTAAAGTAGATTGTTGACGCGTAAAATAGCAGAAAAACACCAACCTGGGTGTAAAATTCTCATTTTAATACCACAATAAGTTGCCTTTTTGCTGTTGCATCCCTGCAAAATGTGTGATTCGTGTCGCTTTTTGTGCACCAAACCTCCAGACTTCTCATTCAAGCTTCTTTTTTCTTAAATTAAATATTATTTTGCGTCTTCTTTTCCCGTTTATCCGCTCATCTGTCTTCTTGCGTCACCGAGGGTCGCCTGGATGCGTCTGGATGAATCATTTTGTTGTTCTCTGAGCAACAACAAACAGGAGAACAGCAGCAGCAGGAAGTAAATGTGTAGGATGGAGGAGTTTAACAGGAGCCCCGAGGCCAAAACATGAATTATTAACGACATACAGACGTTTAAATGACCACAGAAGATGCAAAACGACTAGAAAATTACTAGAAAAACATGAAAATTACTGCAACAAAAAGCAAAACACAAAGAAGAGACAGAAAATGACTACTAAAAGCTGCAAAATTATTTTTTAAAATGCCCAAAATTAGGTCAAAATAACTAGAAAATGATGCAAAATTACAACAAAAAAAATGAAAAACCAGAGAAAATGACTACTAAAAGCTGCAAAGTTGACCCCAAAAAGCCTAAAAAACCTAACCCCAGAACATACAAAATGACTAAAAAAAGAACTTGAAAAACATGCAAAATGCCGAGAAAATTATGCAATATTACTGCAAAAACTTGGAAAATTACTACAAAAGAAGCAAACACCAAAACAACTGAAAGCAAGCAGAAAATAGACAAATTACTGCTGAAAACAGACACAGCAAACAGTCAGGAATAGAAGGAATGACCAAAAAATAGACCAAAAAAACCCCAAATGAGATGTTGAAAGCAGCTCCGGCAGTCAGAAACTAGTAAAACAATCTGAAAATGTGTTTTCTGGTCCCACTTCCAGGAGAGGTGAAGTATTTTCTGGTTGTGAGACAACGTCCAGCTGCTGTTAGTGTCAATAAAATCACTAAAAGCAAAATAAAACCCATCAGATATGAGTCAGAGCTGATCTCCATCTGCTCACTGATGGTTTCCTCCTCCTCCATGGAATGATATGGTGCCAGCAAATAGACAGGTCCAGCTTTATAGCAAATAGACTGTTTCAGCTCTATAGACAATAAATAGACTGTTCCAGCAAATAGACAGGTCATTCTATATAGTAAATAGACTGTTTCAGCTCTGTAGACAGTAAAGAGACTGTTCCAGTAAATATACAAGTCCAGCTTTATGCATAGGAAATAGACTTATCCGGCAAATTGACTTCTTCAGCAAATACACTGTTTCAGCAAATAGACAATAAATAGAATATTCCAGTAAATAGACGGGTGGCTCAGCCTTATAGACAGTAAATAGACTGTTTCAGCACCCCAGTAATTAGACTGATTCAGTTCCACGGTAAATAGACTATTTCAGCATCACGGCCAGTAAATAGACTGTTTCAGTAAATAGACTATTTCAGCACCACGGCCAGTAAATAGACTGTTTCAGTAAATAGACTATTTCAGCACCACGGCCAGTAAATAGACTGTTTCAGTAAATAGACTATTTTAGCACCACAGCCAGTAAATAGACTGTTTCAGTGAATAGACTGTTTCAGCTCCACATTCAGTAAATAGACTATTTCAGCACCACAACCAGTAAATAGACTGTTTCAGTAAATAGACTATTTCAGCACCACGGCCAGTAAATAGACTGTTTCAGTAAATAGACTATTTTAGCACGACGGCCAGTAAATAGACTGTTTCAGTGAATAGACTGTTTCAGCTCCACATTCAGTAAATAGACTATTTCAGCTCCACAACCAGTAAACAGATTGTTTAAGTTCTATAGACAGTAAAATGACTGTTCCAGTACATAGATAGGTCCAGCTTTACAACCAGCAAATAGATTGTTCCAGCTTTATAGACAGTAAATAGACTGTTTCAGCATCACAGCCAGTAATAAACTGTTTCAGCACTACACTAAATAGACTGTTTCAGCTCCACATCTAGTAAATAGACAGTTTCAGCTCCACAGACAGTAAATAGACTGTTTCAGCTCCACAGCCAGTCATTAGACTGTTCCAGCACCACAGTAAATAGTCTATTTCAGCACTACAGACAGTGAACAACAGATAATATTAAATCTTTCAGATCCACCATCCTGATACTTTATTATCTGGAAACTCTGCGAGCAAAAAGAAAAAATGAGTCTCCTGAATTCATTTGCGACTCCTGCAGGAACTGAAACCAGATTATCTGTTCGGTAGCTGTGGAGCTCCGTGATATTTCAACGCTGGGTAATATTTCTGGAGTGACTGCAAGGCGAACTCCAGTCACAGCGATTAGTCCGAGCCGAGATAAAGGTAGGAGTTGGAAGGTTAACTGAGCTGAGGCTGTAACCTGGCTGCCACTCCGCAGCGCTGTCCAGGCGTTAGTCTGCTCCCTCCAGGCTGACTCACCCTGTCACAGCACCGCTATAAAAACAGCTCTGGAATCAGTCTGGCAGCAGGTTAATGGACGATAAAAGGAGATGATTATCTGAGGGTGGAGTTCAGCTTCTCCACAGGGTTTTATCAAATGTTTGGAAATATTATGTAATGGGACCGTTTAGAAAACAGCTGCAACACAAAGCAACATTTTCCAGGTTATCTCCAACAATGATCAGAACCTGGAGTCCAGAGAGTCTGGAGGGGAAGGAATACAGGCAAACAACTATAGAAAGAACCAAAAAAACCAGAGCCACATCCTCCCTAATGAAAACAGATGTAAAACAGACTGAAAAAGACACAAAAACGACCTAAAGGACATTAAAACTGGCTAAATGGGATGCAAAATTAATACAAAAAGGTGTAAAACAACAGCAGAGACACACAAAGCGACCAGAAAGAGACACAAACCAATGGAAAAGAGCTGGTAAACCAACGTAAATAAATGGAAAATGACTATAAAGACACGTAAAAAGACCAGAAAGAGATGCTAACCAATGAAACAGAGATGCTAACCAATGAAACAGTGATGCTAACCGATGAAAAAGAGACGCTAACCAATGAAAAAGAGATGCTAAACAATGAAAAACAATGACAAAGAGATGCTAACAATGAAAAAGAGATGCTAACCAATGAAAAAGAGATGCTAACCAATGAAAAAGAGATGCTAACCAATGAAACAGAGATGCTAACCAATGAAACAGTGATGCTAACTGATGAAAAAGAGATGCTAAACAATGAAACAGAGATGCTAACCAATGAAACAGAGATGCTAACCAATGAAAAGAGATGCTAAACAATAGAAAAGAGATGCTAAACAATGACAAAGAGATGCTAACAGATGAAAAAGAGATGCTAACCAATAAAAAAGAGATGCTAACCAATGAAAAGTAGATGCTAACAAATGAATAAGAGATGCTAACCAATGGAAAAGAGATATTAACCAATGAAAAGGAGATGCTAACCAATGAAACAGAGATGCTAACCAATGAAACAGAGATGCTAAACAATAGAAAAGAGATGCTAAACAATGACAAAGAGATGCTAACGGATGAAAAAGAGATGCTAACCAATAAAAAAGAGATGCTAACCAATGAAAAGTAGATGCTAACAAATGAATAAGAGATGCTAACCAATGGAAAAGAGATATTAACCAATGAAAAGGAGATTATTGGCTTTTTGTAGTCCTTTTGGACCTTTTTGTCATAATTTTTGTGACATTTATAGTTATTTTGAAGCTTTGTGGAGTCATTTTGAATATTTTTGGTGTAATTTTGTTGTCATTTTTGACATTTTTTGATTAATTTTATGGCTTTTAGTCATTTTGCATCTTTCTTTTTTCATTTTGAGTTTTTTCTAGTCATTTTGTGGCTGTTTTTAGTAGTTTTTTAAAGCGTTTTTCTGAAAAGCTGAAGCAACTTCCTCTAGTTGACGTGTTCTCAGACAAACAGTCAGACGGAGAATCTCTTCACTCTATGTTTAGCTTCTCGTCTGGTTTATCGGAGATTCCCTCCATGACAGCAGCCGTCGTCAGGAAGTCGATGCTCCGTCTGGCTTTTTATAGATTTCAGCTGAAAGAAGAAACATCAGACTTGAAGCAGAGAAAAAATGTTTCTTCTTCTGCTTTTACTTCCAGTCTGACTTCCTGCCGCTACAGGAAACACCAGATCCTCAGAAAAGCCTTTTATAGCCGACATTTTACACCTCAGAGTGAAATACTAGACTCTGTATTTATCTGACGGCTTCAGTTGCTTTAAAGATGTTGATTTTACTCAATAAATAAACTTTAATAACACACATATGATTAAGTTTTAAACACCAAACAATCATTTTACCTCTCGGCTGGGTTTGATTTTGATAAAGATGCAAATAATCCAACTGAAAGATTCAGTTGACAACAGATTTATTTATTAAAATTTGGTTTATTTGTCTATTTACTTACTTGTTTATTTATCTATTTCCTTATTTATATATTTATTTACTTATTTATGTATTTACTTACTTCATTTGGGGGCTTTTTAAAAGTAATTTAATGGCTCTTGTAGTCATTTTGAATTGCTCTATAGTCATTTTGCATCTTTTCTAGTCATTTTAGAGCTTTTGTAATCATTTTGTGACTTTTTTGCGTTCATTTTGGGGCATTTGTCGTAATTTTTTGACTTTTTGTTTAACTTAGTGGCTTTTGAAGTCATTTTATATATTTTTGTCATTATTTTTCAGCTTCTTGTCATTTTGTGTTTTTCTTTGGTCATTTTGCATATTTTCTAGTGGTTTTGGAGCTTTTTGTTGTCATTTTGGGCATTTTTTGCATAAAATTTTAGGTTTTTGTTGTAACTGTATGACTTTTTCTAGTCATTTTGTGGCTTTATATTCATTTTGAATTCTTTGTAGTTGTTTTGGAGCTTTTTGTTGTAATTTTATGGCTTTTATCGTCTTTTTGAATCTTTATATAGTCATTTTATAGCTTTTTGCAGCTACTTGTCATCATTTTGTCTTTTTCTGTGGTCGCTTTGAATCTTTTGTAGTTGTTTTGGAGCTTTTTGTAGTCATTTTGTGGCTTTTTGGCGTACATTTTTAGGCTTTTGTTGTCATTTTATGGCTTTTCTGAAAAAATGAAGCGAACTCTTCTATTCTATTCTATTCTATTCTATTCTATTCTATTCTATTCTATTCTATTCTATTCCAAGACAGAGAAACTGAAACCAAAGTCTAGCAACAGTTACTTGGCCAACTTTTACTTTGTCCAAACCTGTCATATCCAACGAACTCTCCTCTAAAGGCTTCTGATCGACCTCCGTCTCCGTTTTAAGGCTGAACGTTTAATTATTAGCGTTTTTACAGATGTCTGTTGTTGAAGGAATGTGAAATGTTCAGCCTCTGTGACAGGAACTAGAAGTGAAGAGCAGGAATCCTGGTAGAACAGCTGATTCGTTCTTCCCTTCAGTTATCTCAGGATTACGTAAACCTTAATGAAGCCAAATAAAGAGAGCGGCTGCTGTTTACTGCCTGGCGACAGATCAGCTGCTGGTAAAAGGTCAGCAGTAACACAAACACAAACTCTCAGTCCATCTGCAGACTCTTAGCAACACAAAACTGACGACAGCATCCGTCCTGAAGGGTTCCCAACGTGCCATTTTATGCTTTTTGTTGTCATTTTGTAACTTTTGTAGTCATTTTGTGGCTTTTTTGATTAATTATGTGGCTTTTGTGGTAATCTTGCATCTTTTGTAGTCATTTTGGAGCTTTTTTAGTCATTCTGGAGATTTTTGTATTCATTTTGTGACTTTATTGGTCATATTGTGGCTTTTTTGATTCATTTTGTGGCTTTTGTGGTCATTTCAAATGTCAAAGCTAATTCTGACATGTTCCTGTTCATATACGAGGCCTAAGTTCCAAAAAGAACAACATTTTCTCCTAAAGTCCAAAATTATTGCTGCTTTTCATGTGAAAAACGGTTTAAAATAAAAAACAACATTGAAGCCATTAAAAGATCTGGATTTAAGGGAGGAAACGCTTCATTTGATGTGTTTAATAGTAAAAGTGAGTTTTATTCTAAACTTCATGTTCATTTTATCAGGAAGTTGCTTCTAAATGTCAGTTTGTGTGAAATGTTTCCTTTATTTTGTCTCTGCAGGTTGTTTGTTTGAGAAGAAACTTTGTCTCCGAGGTCAGCTGTGCAGCGATGGTGAGTGTCGTTTTTAAAGTCCAGAAACACAACCATTGTTATCTTTTCAGGCCTTTTTCTAGTCATTTTATGTCTTTTGTGGTTGGTTTGTGGCTTTTTGTTGTCCTGTTGAGTCTTTTAGTAGACAGTTTGCTTCTTTTTGTAGTAAGTTCATGGCTTTTTTAGTCATTTTTTGTGTTTTTGTTGTAATTTTGTGGCTTTTTGTTGTAATTTTATGGCTTTTTGTAGTCATTTCCTGGTTTTTCAATTCATTTTGTGGCTTTTTGTCATCGTTTCATGACTTTTGTAGTTATTTTGTGGCTTCTTGTAGTCATTTTGCATGTTTTGTAGGCATTTTATGGCTTTTTATAGTAATTTTGGGACTTTTTTTAGTCCTTTTTGTTGTCAATTCATGTCTTTTGTTGTAATTTTATGGATTTTTCAAGTCATTTTGCATGTTTTTGTTGTCATTTCCTGGCTTTTATAGTCATTTGTGTTTCTTTTTGTAGTCATTTTGCATACTTCTGTTGCTATTTAGTGTCCACTTTTTTGTCATTTTATGGCTTTTGTCGTTATTTTGGGAGTTTGTGTAGTCATTTTGTTTGTTTTTTGTAATTTTGTGGCCTTTTGTAGTCATTCAGTGGTTTTTTTTGATCATTCTACATCTTTTTTGAGTCATTTTTCATTGCTTTTGTAGTCATTTTGTGTCTTTTTGTTGTCATTTTATGGCTTTTGTTAGTCATTCTGAATTTTTTTGGAGTCATTTTGTGTGTTTTTTTAGTCATTTTGTCACTTTTTGTTGCCATTTCAATGCCTTAATAATCATTTTGAGTCTTTTTGTCATCATTTTGTCTTTTGTAGTTGGTTTATGGCTTTTTGTCATAAATTTGTAACTTTTTTGTAGTAATTTTCATTGTTAAATAGTCATTCAGTGGCTTTTGGAGTTCTTTTGGGACTTTTTGTTGTCATTTTGCATTTTTTTGTAGTCATTATATGGCTTTTGGAGTCGTTTTGGGACTTTTTGTCATAATTTTCCATCTTTTGGTTGTTTTTTTTGAGCTTGTATGCAACACTGGTTTCTTTTTCTTCACATTCTACAGAGTCAGATCAGTTTTGTTGCTAAATCTTTCTTGTTAAATGCCTCCATCCAAGGTAGAACATTTTAAACTGACAGCATCTTCTTTGTTTGTCATGTTTTTGTTTTAAACTCGTTTTGTTGATTCTGTATCTGTTTATAGTTAGTTTGTGCTTCTTTATGTCAGGAGGAGTTGCTTTTCTGTACAGTTGGTTTGCATCATTTAAACTCTGGGCTTTTATTTATTTATTTTTACAAACGAGACAGTTCATTCCAGAGCCTCGTAGAGTGAATTTCCTATTTAGAAGGACGGTATAAATCCTAAGGATGAGTCTACATGTAGGAGAGAACACAAATAGAACACATAAATACATGATAGAACTGTTGAACGTCCCTCAATCTTCACGGATTCTGTAGAATATTTCCTACTGAAGGTGAAACAGACTGAAAGCTGCTGTGGTTTGGACGTTGTGGAGGGATTATGTATCTCATCTGACCCAGGACGACCAGCAGACACTGCTGAGGAGAGTCTGGACTTCCTGCTGCTGCTGGGTAGAAAATCCCTGTTTTCCCAGCGTCTGACTGCGTGAAGCTGACGTGGACGGCTCGTATTGTCCCTGAATGCAGCGTGATGCGAATAGCAAACGGACCAATCACAGCAGGTTCCTGTCGAGGCTCCAGGAAGCTCTGACGTGGCTTCTGTCCATCACCCGGTCAGGAGCTGGAAATCAGACATGATGCCACGATAAGAACGAGCTCCGGCGTGTCTGAAGGATTCAGCTGCATCGTTGCTTCTCCGTCTCCAGGATGTTTTGTTCTACGGGAACGTTTAGCAGTCCTCCATCATCAACTCCTGCCTATAAATAAAATTAAAGCCACTAAATTAATCAAAGCAGCCACAAAATGATGACAAAAGCCTAAAAATGTATGCAAAATGCCACAAAATGACAACAAAAACATTCAAAATGACCACAGAAAAACACAGAATGACAACAAAATGCTGCAAAATAACTGAAAAAAGACACAAAATTACTACAAAGATTTCAATTTGACTACAACAAGTCACAGAATAACTATAGAAGGCTGCAAAAAGACTCCAAAAACTACAAAGAGACACAAAATGACTACAAAAAGATTCAAAATGGCTACAAAAAGATTCAAAATGGCTTGGGGTCATTGTGTGTCTCTTTATGGTCATTTTGTGTCTCTTTATGGTCATTTTGTGTCTCTTTGTGGTCATTTTTTGTGTCTTTGTTGTTATTTGGTGTCTGTAGTCATTTTGAATCTTTCTGTAGTTATTTTGTGTATCTTAGTCATTCTGTGGTCATTTTGTGTTTCTTTGTGTTCATTTTGTGTCTCTTTCTAGTCATTTTGTGTTTGTGGTCATTTTGTGTTTCTGTGGTCATTTTGCGTCTCTATAGTCATTTTGTGTCTCTTTGTGGTCATTTTGTGTCTCTTTGTAGTCATTTTGTGTCTCTTTGTGGTCATTTTGTGTCTCTTTGTAGTCATTTTGTGTCTCTTTGTGGTCATTTTGTGTCTCTTTGTGGTCATTTTGTGTCTCTTTGTAGTTATTTTGTGTCTTTTTGTGGTCATTTTGTGTCTCTTTGTTGTCATTTTGTGTTTTTTATAGTCATTTTGTGTCTCTTTGTGATCATTTTGTGTCTTTTTGTGGTCATTTTGTGTCTCTTTGTGGTTATTTTGTGTCTCTGTAGTCATTTTGTGTATCTTTGTAGTCATTTTTTTCTCTTTGTGGTCATTTTGTGTCTCTTTGTTTTCATTTTGTGTCTCTTTGTTGTCATTTTGTGTTTTTTATAGTCATTTTGTGTCTCTTTGTGATCATTTTGTGTCTTTTTGTGGTCATTTTGTGTCTCTTTGTGGTTATTTTGTGTCTCTGTAGTCATTTTGTGTATCTTTGTAGTCATTTTTTTCTCTTTGTGGTCATTTTGTGTCTCTGTGATCATTTTGTGTCTCTTTGTGGTCATTTTGTGTCTTTGTTTTCATTTTGTGTCTCTTTGTGTCTGATAGTCAGATTAGCATATTCAGAAGCTAATCTTTTAACTAACAAGCTAACAGCCTAGCTAGCTAGCTCGTCCGCTAGCAGCCACTAATCTTTCAGGATGCTAATCATTAGTTATTTATTGATTCGTCTCTTTTATTAATTTACTAAATGAAAGCTGCGTTGAGTAATAAGGCAGAAGACGAAGGAGGTGCGTGTCATTGTGAATTAGCTGCAGTATCTGGTGGCGCCGCCAGGTGGAGCCTCCAGGTACTGCAGCTTATTTGTTGTGTTTAGTGCTGGAGCAGCAACAGGAGGTAGTTATGCAGACTATCAAGCAAGCAGAGAGCATTGTGGGTCATCAAATCATCAAGTATTGTGTGTTAAAACATCTGTAATCTGGATTAAAGCACTAATATAAACTGCTTTAACAAAGAACCGAATTTGTTTCTCTAATCTGCTGTAATTCTTGTTGAATCTCTGAACTCTTTAGACCGAATTGAACGTCGCTGTGTGTTTTCACACTTATCTGTGGAAGTGACGTGTGCGAGCGATGAAATGTGAAAAATGAGATTGGTCATGGAGAGATGGAAAGATGGAGGTGGAGATAAAGCGGCAGGAAGAGGAGGACGTGGAGACGGAGACGGAAAACAGATAAAAACGAGCTGCTGACTGAGGAGTTTTTACTTTTCATTTATTTCTCGTTTTTATCGCCGGCTGGTGAGATTAAAAAGCATCTTTTCTGGAGTGAACACAGAAACGAGGAGAGAGGAAAAGAGTAAACAAGGTCTCCCTCCGTCACACGCCCTCGGCCAATCACAGCCCGCCCTGGCCGTCTCTATGACAACAGTGACATCACTTGCCTGACGACCGTGTGTCTCCCTCATGTGTGTTTGAAAGAGATGCAGGAGTGATGACTCACCACACGGCCTACACACGGACACACACGGACACACACAGACACACACAGACACACACAGACACACACACACACACACACACACACACACGCACACACACGGACACACACAGACACACACAGACACACACACACACAGACACACACACACACACAGACACACACACACGCACACACACACACACGCACGCACGCACACGCACAGACACACACACACACACAGACACACACAGACACACACACACACACACACGCATGCACGCACACGCACAGACACACACAAACAGAGTACCAGAGTGTGTGTGTTTTTTGTCCACGTGTGAAGCTGATTGTGTTTCTGTTTCTGTACATATATATGGAGTGTGTGTGTGTGTGTGTGTGTGTGTGTGTGTGTGTGTAGTGGTGTATCCCTGCTACACACTGCAGATGTGTGTTACTTTTATAACTGAGTAGACAAAGCAAACCCCAGCTACAGTCTGACAACAGCCAATCAGAGCACGTAAACAAACAATATAAGCTCCGCCCCCTTCATGCTAGCAGATTAGCCACACTGGCTAAAAACACGCCTTAAAAATGTCCTCAACCGTCTGATTTGTTGTCTGTTTTGCAGAAACCATCTGATATTCGGATGCTAATCTTTTAACTAAAAGCACAAAATGGAAGTTTTTGTTTATCATTTTTTTCTCTCTGTGGTTATTTTGTGTCTTTGTGGTCATTTTGTGTTTGTGACCATTTTGTGTCTTGTTTATTTTTTTCCTCTTTGTAGTCGTTTTGTGTCTTTTTAATCTTTTTGTGCTTATTTATGGTCATTCTGTGTCTTTTTGTCGTCATTTTGTGTCTATTTGCCATAATTTTGTGTCTCTTTATGATCATTATTTGTCTTTGTGATCATTTTGTCTCTCTCTGTGGTCATTTCATGTTTGTTGTGGGCATTTTGTCTCATTTTTAATCAATTTTTTTCCTCTTTGTAGTTGTTTTGTGTCTTTGTAATCTTTTTGTGTTTATTTAAGTTCATTTTGTTTCTTTTTGTCGTAATTTTGTGTATCTTTGTGGTCATTTTGTGTCTCCTTGTAGTCATTTTGTGTCTGAGGTAATTTTGTGTCTCTTTGTGGTCATTTTGTGTCTGTTTGAGGTCATTTTGTGTCTCTTTGTGGTCATTTTGTGTGTCTTTATGGTCATTTTGTGTCTCTTTATGGTCATTTTGTGTCTCTTTATGATCATTATTTGTCTTTGTGATCATTTTGTCTCTCTTTGTGGTAATTTTGTGTTTGCTGTGGGCATTTTGCGTCATTTTTAATCCATTTTTTTCCTCTTTGTAGTTGTTTTGTGTCTTTGTAATCTTTTTGTGTTTATTTAAGTTCATTTTGTTTCTTTTTGTCGTAATTTTGTGTCTCTTTGTAGTCATTTTGTGTCTTTTTGTAGTCATTTTGTGTGTCCTTGTAGTCATTTTGTGTCTCTTTGTGGTCATTTTGTGTCTCTTTGTGGTTGCTTTGTGTCTTTTTGTGGTCATTTTGTGTCTCTTTCTGGTCGCTTTGTATCTCCTTGTAGTCATTTTGTGTCTCTTTCTGGTCGCTTTGTGTCTCCTTGTGGTCATTTTGTGTCTCTTTGTGGTCATTTTGTGTCTGTTTGAGGTAATTTTGTGTCTCTTTGTGGTCATTTTGTGTCTCTTTGTGGTCATTTTGTGTCTCTTTGTTGTCATTTTGTGTCTCTGTGGTCATTTTGTGTCTGTTTGAGGTCATTTTGTGTGTCCTTGTAGTCATTTTGTGTCTCTTTGTGGTCATTTTGTGTCTCTTTGTGGTTGCTTTGTGTCTTTTTGTGGTCATTTTGTGTCTCTTTCTGGTCGCTTTGTGTCTCCTTGTGGTCATTTTGTGTCTCTTTGTGGTCATTTTGTGTGTCTTCATGGTCATTTTGTGTCTCCTTGTAGTCATTTTGTGTCTCTTTGTGTTCATTTTGTGTCTGTTTGAGGTAATTTTGTGTCTCTTTGTGGTCATTTTGTGTCTCTTTGTTGTCATTTTGTGTCTCTGTGGTCATTTTGTGTCTTTTTGTGGTCATTTTGTGTCTCTTTGTGGTCATTTTGTGTCTCTTTGTTGTCATTTTGTGTCTCTGTGGTCATTTTGTGTCTGTTTGAGGTCATTTTGTGTCTCTTTCTGGTCGCTTTGTATCTCCTTGTAGTCATTTTGTGTCTCTTTCTGGTCGCTTTGTGTCTCCTTGTGGTCATTTTGTGTCTGTTTGAGGTCATTCTGTGTCTCTTTCTGGTTGCTTTGTGTCTTTTCATGGTCATTTTGTCTTTGTAATGTTTTTGTGTTTCCTGTCCTCTCAATAACTGCATTCTGTTTTAGTTGCCACAGAGTAACGTCTTCACATTTGCATTCAGAGATAAACTGTCATGGAGCTCACAGCTTCAGGCAGGAACTGAACTTTATTGGCATGTTTTTTGATTGACAGCAGAAGCTTTGATCATCTACATTAACACCACAGAGATACGGTTCCATCAATAGCGAGGCAGCAGCAGCAGCACAGATACCCATTATTCATAGTATGTAGGAAGCGACTGCTGGTAAGTGGCACAACATTCCAGAAACTGGTTTGTGTCGTTCAGGAGAAGCAGTCCAGCGAGTCTATCTGCAGTTGCATCAGATCAGTGTAAGAAGAGCGCGGAGTGTTTGGGATTTAGCTGGATGTTCCTGACATTTTACAACAAGCAAACAACAATCGCAGCAGACGGTTACTCAGTTGTTGTTACTCAGCGTAGATCCAGATCTCATTGTGGTGGAACAAAGAGAAGTAGCCCTCATAGCCGGCCCCGACATAAGTGCTGGAATCAAAGCTTTTCCCAGCTTTTTCCAAGGCATTCCGAAGAAGCTTTGCGTTTTCCAGACCACGCTCACGACTTGGAGTACCGTCGAAAACCCTGAGGACGAACAACGCAACAAAACCATAGACCGTTAGTTCATGATTCATCATTCGCTGCGTGATTTAGTTCTGAGTGTCATTAAAAAACAAATATATACATAAACGTTACTGTTCAAACGTCTGGAGTCACTCAGAAATGTCCTTATTTAAGAAAAGTTCGAAAGTTTTCAGATACACTTAAAATTTTACACAATCTCAAACGTTATCATGAAATATTTGTTTCAAAAGGTGTGACTGCATTAGACAGAAACAAACACAAATTATGTTTTTTATTTATTTGGTGTTTACAAGAAAAACTAACAAAACTAAACTCTATCAAAATGACTCGTGTCTTTTTGTGATCATTTTGTGTCTTTTTTAATCAAATTTTTTCCTCTTTGTGGTCATTTTGTGTCTTTTTGTGATCATTTTGTGTCTCTTTTTAGTCATTTTGTGCTTTTTTAATCTCTTTTTTTGTCTTTGTAGTCATTTTATGTCTTTTTGTGGTCATTATGTGTCTTTTTGTGGTCATTATGTGTCTTTTTTGATCTCATTTTTTCCTCTTTGTTGTCATTTTGTGTCTCTTTGTCTAATTGTGTGTCTTTTTGTGATCATTTTGTCACTTTCATAATCTTTTTGTTTTTCCTTGTGGCCATTTAGTGTCTCTTTGTTTTCATTTTGTGTCTGTGGTGATTTTGTGTCTCTTTCTGGTCATTTTGTGTCATTTTGTGGTCGTTTTGTGTCTTTGTAGTCATTTTGTTACTTTCTGGTTATTTGTGGGGTTTTTTTTTATCTCATTTCTTCCTCTTTGTGATAATTTCGTGTCTCTTTGCCGTCATTTTGTGCCTTTTTTATCTCATTTTTTCCTCTTTGTGGTCATTTTGTACTAAAAGAAAACACTTGAAGACTAAGAGTGATTCTTAATGCAATAGTTCACAAATGTGTGGAGCGTCTCAGAACTTTCCTTCCTCCGCTGTAAATGCATAGAATAAAAGTGGTGGTTTCTACTCACTTGACGTACACGGTGGCTGCAGGCTTGTTCTGCAGCGTGACTGATGGATCAGAGCTTTCAGGCTTTGTGGTGTCCGGAGGAACAAACCAGGACAGGAACCACTGAGGTCCGTCTTCAGCTTCAGTGTGGGTGATCAGTGCCGGCCAGGCAGCAGAATGGAACTGATAACCTGGAGCAGACAGAAGCCATACAAAACGGCAGCAAGCATCAGGACCAAAGGCAGGAAGTACATGTTTAACACAAGTACACTTTCTGTTCTCCAAAGTATTGGAAACAAATATAGTCGGAAAACCAGAAGTTCTAATGTTAATCAGCTGTCACCACGTTTTCTGTTATTTTATGGATTTATTGAACAGTTTTGAAACTGTAGATTTACCTTTAAATAACAGAAAATGTCAAACATACACCATTCATTGCTCACAAATGTTTTTTTTTTTTATTATAAATAAAAATACAACAAGAGTTGTTTCTTTTTCTTATTTTTCTTTTTGCTGTAGACTCACTGTTTAAGTCCTCGACTTCTATCAGAGTTCCGTTCCTACGGTGTAACGAAAGTTGATTTTCGCTGTAAGTCCAAGCAGTCGTTTCGTACATCGTAATATCCATCAGTTTACATTTTAGTACAGCTGCCATCAGAAGAGTCTGAGCCATAATGAAGGACTAAAAGTTAGCGGATGTAGCACAATCCAAGATGGCGTCCAACCAGAGAATGGAAACAAAGCCGTCTGATAGCGCCGTGTGACGACGTGTTCATCCACTCTGCTCACCAACTAGTTCCTTGAAACCAGTTCTGACGTAGCGATGGAACGTCAGTGTAAACCGAGGACCCGCCCAAAACAGAACATGTCCCTTTGTGGTCATTTTGTGTCTCTTTGTGATCGTTTTGTGTCTTTGTGGCCTCATTTTTTATTCTTTTTGGTCATTTTGAATCTTTTTCTGGCCACTTTTCATCTCTCTAGTATTTTATTGTCCTTTTACTTTCATTATGTAATGATTTTACATCTCCTGGTGGTAACTTTATGGTTTTGGTGGCCATTTTGTGTGTCTTTGTGGTCTTGTTTCTATTGTTTTTGGTAATTTTGTGTCTTTTTCTGGTCACTTTTTGTCTCTGTGGCACTTTATTGTCCCTTTATTTTCATTTTATTGTCTCTTTATTGTCATATGCGTCTCCTTGTAGGGATTTTGTGTTTCATTGTGGTAATTTTATGGTTTTTGGTGCGCATTTGTGTCTCTTTGTGGCCTCATTTTTTACTTTTTAGTAATTTTTGCATACTTTTGTGCTCATTTTTCTTCTCCAAAGTGCTCTTTTGTCTGTCTTTTCACCTTTTCTATGCCTTTATTGTCATTGTTTGTCTCCTTCTAGTGAATTAGTGTCTTTTTCTTTGTTTGTTTGTGTTAATTTGACCTCTGTAGACCTCTACTTCCGTTTTCTGCCAGCTCTAGTTGTTGAATCATTGTGTTTTTCACTGTACGAGTCCAACAGACAAATGCTTTCAAGCCTTTCAGTAAAAATGTGGCTGAATGTCAAGCAGTGAATCAGTGAATGTAAACAAAGCCGTCTAATAGCACCACATGACGACGTATTCATCCGCTCTGCTCACCAACTAGTTCCATCTAACAATGGAATGTTGGTCATAAACCGAGGACTCGCCCTTAACAAAACATTTCAATGTGTAATTACAGGAAATCGTTCATACAATGAGCTGCCAGTTCATTCACGGTTACGGAGGATTCGGTTTTATTCAACATAACACGAATTGTCCAATTTTTTTTAAAGTTCATTTTTTTAGCCTTTTTGTTGGTTTTATTTGACAGGGAGATAGACGGGACAGTAGGGAGAAGAATGGGGGTAAGATCTGCAGCAAAGGGCCGTGAGCTGGAGTCAAACCTTGGGGACTATAGCTTCTTTTTATGGGTCGTCCACTTAGCTAGCTGAGCTAGCTGGACAACCCATGAACCGTACTGTCAAACTAACTCTTCTATTTACCGCTAGCACAACACAACTACAGTATGAGTGAAAGTCGTGGTTTGAGACGCTGACGTACCTGCATTCTTCAGCCTGGAATTTGCAGCCATGACGTCTTGCGTCCCGTCAGCGTCTATCCTGGTTGTGATCCATTGAGAGGCAGCGTAGCGACGCACCTCAAAGTCCTGAATGCAACACGAACACCAAACTAGCCAAACTCTACATGCAGTATGCTGTAGCAGAACACACAGGTGTGTGTGTGTGTGTGTGTGTGTGTGTGTGTGTGTGTGTGTGTGTGTGCCCACCTCGTTGGCCTCCACCACTGTGTACTCAGGACAGGTCTTATTCAGACAGAAATCATCTGCTGAATTTGCTCCATTGCAAAAAGCCAGCAGGACCAGTGCTCCCAGTCCTCCCAGTGCTCCCAGTGGCTGCTCCATCCCGGCAGAATCTCCAGACAGACTTCACAGCAGCAGTCCTGCTCCTTTAAAGCTCATCGCAGTGTCACATCTCACATTACCGGATTATCTGGTCAAACAAACACTCCCACATAGTTGGTCCTGCCTGGGGGCAAACGGGGCAAACGGGGCAGACGTCACCACACAGCTGCACTTCTTTCACAAAATACATCCAGACACAAAGTTTTGCCTTTGTCCAACCGTTTTCCTGATTTCCATTGTGAGCAGTGGAACTTGTTGCAGGATAGAAGGCCAGTGTTCAGGAGCATTTACTTCCTGTCCTGTAGGACGACACACACTCAGGATATCATCTGAAACCTGATACAACACAGACAAGGAAATGACGGCAAAACACAGCAGGGAGAAGAGACACAACACACAATTTGTGATTTTTTTGTGGTCATTTTGTGTGTCTTTGTGGTCATTTTGTGTGTCTTTGTAGTCATTTTGTGTCTCTTAGTGGTCATTTGTGTGTCTTTGTGATCATTTTGTTTCTCTTTGTGGTCATTTTGTGTCTCTTTGTGGTTATTTTATGTCTTTTTGTGGTCATTTTGTCTCCCTTAATGATCATTTTATGCTTTTTTGTACATTTTTTGTATGTGTGGTCTTTCTAGATCTCTTTGAAGTCATTCTGTGTTTGTTTTTTTTTTTTTTTTACTCTTTTTGGTTTTCTTTTGTCTCTTTGCATACATCCTGTGTGTGTTTTGGAAATTTTGTGCCTCTTTGTGGTCACATGTATGATCTTGTGTTAACTTTTTGGATCTTTTGTAGTAATTTTGTCTCTTTTTGTAGTCATTTTGTGTCACTTTGTGGTCCTAAGATGGGCGTCGACACTATTTTGCAGAGGTGCTGTTGCAGCATCGTCTCAGCTCTGCCTAAGATGATTGTGATTTGGTTTAAAGACAGAAAAACAAGCTGGAGAAATTATTATTGTTGTGATTTCAGTCTGTGCTTAAAGTTCGGAGTAAATGAAGTTACAGAAGTAGCATAAATGAACCTGTTCCACGTTTCTGTGTGCAGACGGTTTGTTCGGACAGTGCCAGGACCCTCAGCAGGAGCCCGTCCAGTACCAGGTCTCGGTACCCATCCTGCACAAACTACAAGAGGTCCTCAAAGACCTGATGGTTCAGGGTGAGTCCGTGAACACATCCTGCTCAGTGTATCTTCAAAATAAAGGCGTGACAGGTTGGTGTTTCTGTGTGCGGCTGCTCAGGTCTGACCTGGAAGGACGACGTGACTCAGGCGATCATCGGCCGAGAGTTGAGTCACGTCCCCACCGTCGGCGGCTCACGGTCCAAACTTCCTGAGAGGTCGTCCAAACAGTAAGAAACAAGCCGTAGTCGTCTGCATAAAAACAAACAACAATGTGCTCCAGACATGACTGAGGTGTTTTACCTGCAGGTCCTCCAGGCTGATGGGTCCTCAGAGAGTCAAAGGTCCAGCTGACCCCGACAGGATGCAGCAGTACCTGGACTACATGGTTCTGGATCCGTCCCGGTCCTCAGTCCACATGCAGACGCCTCTACTGGACCCCTACAGCTTCCACAAGGTACAGGAAGGTTTGTCTCTGGGTGGTTTGGGTCTTTTCAAGATCATTTTCTGTCTCTTTTTCTTTGTGGTCATTTTTTATGTCCATTTGTGGTAGTCTTCAGTGTGTTTAGGTCATTTTGTGTCACTTTGTGGTCGTTTTTGGTGTGTTTTGGTAATTTATGGTTTCTTAGTGGTCTAACTTTTTCTTTTGTGAATGCTTTTGTCTCTTTGTGCTTATTTTGTCTCTCCCTGTCATCATACTGAGTCTCTTTGTTGTCATTTTGTGTCTATTTGTAGCCATTTAGTGTTTCTTTCTCGTTATTTTGTGTCTCTTTGGAATCATTTTGCCTCTCTTTGTGATCATTTTATGTCTCTTTGTGGTTATTGTGTGTCTCTTTATAGTCATTTTTCATCTCTTTGTAGTCACTTTGTGTGTATTTGTAGTCATTTTATGTCTCTTTGTTGTCATTTTGCATCTCTTTGTGGTCATTTGTGTCTTTGTGGTCATTTTGTGTCTCTTTGTGGTCGTTTTGCATCTCTTTGTAGTTATTTTGTGTCTCTTTGTGGTCATTTGGTGTCTCTTTGTGGTTATTCTGTGTCTCTTTATAGTCATTTTGCATCTCTTTGTAGTCACTTTGTGTGTATTTGTAGTCATTTTGAGTCTCTTTGTTGTCATTTTGCATCTCTTTGTGGTCATTTTGCATGTCTTTGTGGTCATTTGTGTCTTTGTGGTCATTTTGTGTCTCTTTGTGTCATTTTGTGTCTCTTTGTGGTCATTTTGCGTCTCTTTGTAGTTATTTTGTGTCTCTTTTCAGTCATTTTGCTCTTTCTGGTCCTTCTGTGTCTTTTTGTTGTCATTTGTGTTTTTGTGACCAGTTCAAGCCTCTTTCTCGTAACTTTTGTCTCCTTGTGGTTTGTTCGTAGTCGTCTGTTTTACGTCTATACCAACTCTAACTTGTTGTTAATTCCACTTCCTGTTGTTGCAGCAGCAGTACGGCTACCAGGACGAGGAGGAACGTTCCCTCAACTCTCTGGACGACAGCGCCGGCTTCCCGTCGTTTCCCTCGTCCAGGTCCAGAACCAGAGGAAGTCCTCTGGACCGGGACCGGCAGCTTCTGGAGGACCTGCTGTCCCTTTACCTCACCTCTCCTTCCTCACCCCACCGAGGTCCGGCTGCAGGCCTCCCCTCTTCGTCCTCCTCGTCCTCCTTCTTCCCGGACCTGGACTTCCCGCTGGACTACGGCGAGGACTTTGTGTCCCAGATGAGCGAGCAGCCGGAGGAGGCGGAGAAGAAGGCGGAGAAGGAGTACGACGCTCTGTCAGGACTGGACGGTGAGAAAACACAACAACCAGCACATGTTGAACAACTCGGACTCATTTAGCTGCTGTCTCTGCTGTTGTCGCTCTGTTTTGTTGTTTGTGTTTCCTTGTAGCCGTTTTACTTCTCTGTACTGATTTTTTTTGTCTTTTTTTGGTCATTTTACATCTTTTTGTAGTCATTTTGGGACTTTTTGTAGACATTTTAAAACTTTTTATAGTACTTTCATTGCTTTTGTAATCATTTGTGGCTTTTTGTAGTAATTGCATGGCTTTTGTACTCACTTTTTAGGCCTTTTGTATACATATTGCATCTTTTTGTTGTCATTTTGGGACTTTTGGTAGACATTTTGCATTGTTATATAGTAATTTCATGGCTTTTGTAGTCATTTTGTCATCATTTTGTGGCGTTTTGTAGTCATTTGTGGCTTTTTCTCATCTTTTTTCCAAGTCATTATAAATATTTTTTGTATTCATTTGATCTCTTTTGTCGTCATTTTGGGACTTTTTGTAGTAATTTTACGTGTTTTTATACTAATTTTGTGGCTTTTGTAGTCATTTTGTGGCTTTTTGTAGCAATTTGTGGATTTTTGTCATTACTTTGCATCTTTTTGTAGTAATTTCATGGCTTTTGTTATCATTTTGTCACTTTTGGTTGTTATTTTGGGAGTGTTTGTAGTCATTGTGCATCTTTTTGTACTAATTTTGTGGTTTTTAGTAGTTATCTGGGGACTTTTTCTAATTGTTTTGCATCTTTTTTATAGTAATTTCATGGCATTTTGCCATCAATTTGAGTCATTTGTGGCTTTTTCTAGTCATTTTGCATGTTTCTGTTGTAATTTCATGGCTTTTGTAGAGATTTTGTGGCTTTTTGTTGTCATTTTGGGACTTTTTGTAGACATTTTGGGACTTTTTCTTTGTAGTGATTTTGCATGTTTTTGTAATCCTTCTGGAACTTTCTGTAGACATTTTATATATTTTTGTAGTAATTTCATTTCTTGCATAATGTCCATTTCTGGTCTTTTTGTGATTCTTTTGTGTTTCTTTGTAGTCGTCCTCTGTTTTTCATCTTTTTGGATCTCTTTGCAGTATTTAATGGGTTTTTTTGATCATTTTCTCTCCTTTTATGGTAATTTTTACCTCTGTTTGTACTCATTTTGTGTCCCTTAGTGCCTCATTTATTTCTTTTGTAGTCATTTTCTTTCTCTTTGTGGTGATTGTTTTGTTTTTTTAAGAACTTTTATAGTCATTTTGTGTTTTTTTGGGGACCATTTTGTCTCCTTTTGTGAATTTTTGTCGTCGCTCTTCGTCTCTGTGATAATTCTAGGTGTCTTTGTCTTCATTTTGTGTTTCGTCGACCATTTTATGTGTCTTTGTGGCCATCTGTTGGTCATTTTGTGTCATTTCATGTTCTCGTCCTCTCTCTTTTTGTGGTCTTACGTTCTTCTTTCATGTCATTTTGTGTGTCCGTATTCATTTTGTGGAATTCTTTCTCTGTTTGTGAATTATTTTACCACATTTTGCTTCACTGTGACCAGAAACACATTGAACTATTTCACATTCCTGGACCATAAACGTGCTGCTGAGTTCCAGCGTGAAGCGTGATGACCTGTGCTGTGTTTTCAGAGCGATCTCTGCAGAGATTAACTCTGCTGCTCGACCACTACGGCCTCGACATGAAGGATTTGTCTCCGGAGCAGAAGGACAACCTGCCGGCCGCCCTGAAGCAGCTGCAGATGGAAAAGTCCTCCGGATACGAGCAGAGCAAAGGTCGGCCTCAGCAGCAGCACCAACATCGTCCCTTTAATGTGTTGCATCCTTAACGTTTCTGTACATGTTTCAGATGAATACGGAAATAACGCCGCAACAGGGAAGAAGGTGAGTCTGTTACGTCTCTTTTTTACCTCAGAAATCACATTTCACACATTTAATTATCTGTAGAAGTGTATTTTTTGCAGTGCAGAGTCCAAACCAACAAACATATTGAATAAAAAAGCTAAATATGGTGGTTACAGCTGGACAAGGTGCAGCTTTATACAGGAGGTAATTATGGTTTGATTGATTTATCTGCAAAACATCCTCATTAACCAATTATTGGAGAATAAAATACCCATAAATCAAACTAATCTCATATACAGAGGCCAGTTTTAACACCTTTTACTTTGTGTCTTTGTGGTTCTTTTGCGTGTCCTCGTGTTCACTATTTGTCTTTTTGTGATCATTTTTCTCTGTTTGTGGTCGTTTTGTATGTTTTTTGGTCGTTCTGTGTCTCTGTAAGACGTTTTGTTGGGGGAAGGATTAAAGTTTTTGGTCACATTTTTGTCTCTGTGTGGAAACTTTGCCTCTTTATGTATTAAATTTGCCCCTTGTGCTTATTTTGTGCCTCTTTTGGTACATTTTCTTGTCATTTTATGTCTATAATCTGTATTTTATATACAACTCTGTACAGGAGGTCATTAAGATTTAATTGATTTTTATCTGTAAAACATCCTAATTAACCAATTATTGGAGAACAACAGAAAAATACTCATAAATTCAACTGTAAATTTGTAATACAGAGACTGCATGTTTGAATAAATCTACTTTAAAGACCTTAATTATTGCTTTTGTGTCTGTGTAGTAATTTGGGTTTTTTTCTGTTTTATGTGTCCTTTAATGACCATTTTATGTCTCATTTTTTTATCTTTCGAGGTCTTTTTTCTGCCTCCTTGAAATCATTTTCTGTCTGTTTTGGTCATTTTGTATCTCTTTGTAGTCATTTTATGTCATTTTGTGTGTTTTTATGGTCATTTTGTGTCTGTTGGTAATTTTTGGGTCTGTTTGTGGTCATTTTGTGACCATTTTTTGTCTTTGTGGCCTCTTTTTTTCATTGCTGTCAATTTTTCTGTCTCTTTGTCATCATTTTCTGTCTGTTTTTGGTAATTCTGAGTCTCTTTGTGATCTTACATTTTGCATCTTTTTTGCAGTTGTTGTGTCTCTCTTGTCATTTTTTTTGTTGTTTTTATTTTTGTATAACCAAAACATGAAACAAACACTTGATTATAGCTCCCAAAAGGGTTTTTATAAGATCAAAAAAGGAAAAAATAAATAAAGCATTAAATGTATACATATTCATACATAACGTCATTATTAAATATACTAATGTTTGAAAAAAGACACAAAACAGTCAAAATAATCCAAGAAACTATGTTCAAAACATATCTATTACTTTTAATTCCTGATTTAAATGTTCAACATAACTCAAGATTTTATAAATATATGTTAGATTTACTTATTCAAATATCCAAAAATATTTAAATGACAGATTTAAACTCCTGTAAATGTTATTTTCATTTCTTTGTCTTCTTCAGGTCACTGAGGGCTCCATGGCCTACAAAATGGCCGCCCAGCAGGCTCCGCCCTCCACCGCCAAACCACAAGGATCCATGAAGGAGGCGACTCCCAGCGAAGCGGACAAACTGGACAAACTGGGACAGGAGCAGCTGGGCGACCAGCAGAAGGAGTTCGGATACATCGTGGCCAATCAGAGGTAGAGAAAGAAAGTTCACTTCCTGAATGGTCAGCCAATCAGGAGGAGGGGACAGAGGCATGTGATGTCATGTTGTTTTTATGTGAGTGTTTCAGTGTTTGTGTGACTGTAAGTGTGTGTTTCGTGAGTGTGTCTGTGTGAGTCTCAGTGTGCATTTGTGTGAGTATTTGTATGTATGTGAGTGTGTTTGTGAGTCTTTGTGGGTCTAAGTGTGTGTCTGTGTGTGTGGTTGTGTTTTGTTGCTGCAGCCCCCTCAGTCTGAATCAAGGGGTTCATCTGCTGCAGCTGCTGTCAGAGAGGATCGGTCTCTCCAGCGGCTCCTTCATCATCAGGTGAACCTTCGCCCTGCTCTCCTCTGGTTCCCCTGGTCCCTCTGGTCCCTCTGGTCCCTCTGGTCCCTCTGGTTCCTCTGGTCCCTCTGGTTCCTCTGGTTCCTCTGGTTCCTCTGGTCCCTCTGGTTCCTCTGGTTCCTCTGGTTCCTCTTGTTCTTCTGGTCCCCCTGGTTCCTCTAGTCCCTCTGGTTCTCTGTTTGTTCTGGTTCCTCTGGTTCCCTGGTTCCTCTGGTCCCTCTGGTCCCTCTGGTTCCTCTGGTTCTTCTGGTCCCTCTGGTTCCTCTGGTCCCCCTGGTTCCTCTGGTCCCTCTGGTTCCTCTGGTTCTTCTGGTCCCCCTGGTTCTTCTGGTCCCTCTGGTCCCTCTGGTTCCTCTGGTCCCTCTGGTTCCTCTGGTTCCTCTGGTCCCTCTGGTTCCTCTGGTCCCCCTGGTTCTTCTGGTCCCTCTGGTCCCTCTGGTTCCTCTGGTCCCTCTGGTTCCTCTGGTTCCTCTGGTTCCTCTGGTCCCTCTGGTTCCTCTGGTCCCTCTGGTTCCTCTGGTCCCTCTGGTCCCTCTGGTTCCTCTGGTCCCCCTGGTTCTTCTGGTCCCTCTGGTCCCTCTGGTTCCTCTGGTTCCTCTGGTTCCTCTGGTCCCCCTGGTTCTTCTGGTCCCTCTGGTTCCTCTGGTTCCTCTGGTTCCTCTGGTCCCTCTGGTCCCTCTGGTTCCTCTGGTTCTTCTGGTTAATTTAACTCAGAAATACGTTGTCTGTCCTGCAACACTTCAACCTAAAATGTAAACCCAACGGTCCTGATGACGTAAACTTAAACGTTTAACTATTTTCTGTGTTCTGAATTACTTTGTATTCTTATATATATCAGTGTAGAACATTTCTTTATGTGTGGTTCTGTTGTTTCCTCTGCAGTGTGGTCGGACCCTCCATCACCTTCAGAATCAGACCAAACTCCAAGAACCTGACGGCTGCAGACGTGGCAGAAAAAGCTGGTGAGGAAGCAAGGAAGGAAGGAAGGAACGAACGAAATGAAGGAAGAAAGAAAGGAAAGATAGACATAAGGAAGGAAGGAAGGAAGGGAGGAAGGGAGGGAGAAAGGAAGGAAGGAGTAATAAACAAGATAATGAATCATCTCCTAAAGTCTTGAAGCTGATTGGTTGAATGTGGTTCAGTTGCAGAGAAGAACTTCCTGGAGTCTGAAACGGGTCTGAAGGTTCTGCAGAGCGGCGTTGGAGAGGTGAGATAAAACCGTTGGTAGATGCACAATGTCTGCATTCATTTCACAATAAATCCACCAAAAATACATTTTGTTGTAGGAAACACTTGAAAGATTTGTGTTTTAAGTCAGATATCTTTACTTCCTTTAAGAAAATATAGTCAGTTCAGTCCACGTGAGAGAATCATTGATTTTGTCGATGTTGCAGATTATCTTTAATAGTTCCTGAGGTACTCAAAATTCAATATGTGAGTTAACGGGCAATTAAAAACTAAAAATCTTGAAAATATTTGCTATATCAAACTGTAATTTGACAAATATCCTAAGAAAACAGCAAGATAAAATTCCTTCTTCTCACAGAAGAATGATGCGAAGGCGTTGCCCCTGGCGACCAGAGTCCAGCCCGGCTCCCGCTGGGTGTTTGCCACCCTGGTGGCCATGGCCTGCATCGGCGGCATCCTGGTGGCGGCCATGACCGTCGCATGCCTCCGTCACCACGCTCACCGCCTGGCAGCCAAGAAGCTGGGCCTGGGACCAGAGGGAGGCAGCTTCAGCCACCAGGAGTACCAGGTGAGGACGAGATGAACACGTTTACCTCCAAATGAAATTCTTAATATGACTAATACTAGTAAATAGATCAAACTAATAAATACTATTATTTACATAGTAAACTAAAAGTCATGAAGGAAATGGTTTTGCTACACCTGATAGACAGCAAAAAGTAATTAGCATTTCTGCAACATTTTTGATGACATTCTATGACTTTTTTGAGCCTTTTTTGACAGCATACTGTTCTGTTATTGACACTATATTATGATGTTTTTGGATGTTTTTTGACGACATATTTTACAATGTTTTTCACACATTTTTGATGACATACTAAACTATGACGTTTTTGACGACATGTTTTACAATAATGTTTTTGACAACATACCAAACTATGACGTTTTTGACACTTTTTTTTTTTAAAGTTATTTTTTGACAGGTACAGTTAGAGGCAGAGGCAAGTAGGGACAAGAGCAGGGCGAAGCCATGCAGCAAAGGGCCAGGAGCGGGAATCGAACCCTGGCCGCTGCATCAGCTTCCAGCTCCTGTACATAGTTCACCCTTGTAACCCTTTGAGCTATACAGGTTCCACATTTTTAATGACATACCAAACTGTGACGTTTTTTAGTCTTGTTTGATGACATACATCAGCATTTTTTTTCGACATAGTATAGTAAGGCGTTTTTTTTTGCGGCAAAATTCATGATGATTTTTTTTCAAAGAAAACCTTTCTGGAGTGTTTTTCATGGCCTCCTTTACATTATTTCATCATATGGCACGTTTTTACAACATTTTGAAAAATCGCATTTTTTTCGACATAGTATAGTAAGGCGTTTTTTTGGCGCCAAAATTCATGATGATTTTTTTTGCACAGAAAACCTTTCTGCAGTGTTTTTCACGCTCTCCTTTACATCATTTCATCATACGGCGCGTTTCTGCAACATGTTCGAAAAGTCAGATTTTTTTTCGACATAGTATAGTAAGGCGTTTTTTTGGCGCCAAAATTCATGATGATTTTTTTTGCACAGAAAACCTTTCTGCAGTGTTTTTCACGCTCTCCTTTACATCATTTCATCATATGGCGCGTTTCTGCAACATGTTCGAAAAGTCAGATTTTTTTTCGACATAGTATAGTAAGGCGTTTTTTTTGGCGCCAAAATTCATGATGATTTTTTTTGCACAGAAAACCTTTCTGCAGTGTTTTTCACGCTCTCCTTTACATCATTTCATCATACGGCACGTTTCTGCAACATGTTCGAAAAATCGCATTTTTTTCGACATAGTATAGTAAGGCGTTTTTTTGGCGCCAAAATTCATGATTTTTTTTTGCACAGAAAACCTTTCTGCAGTGTTTTTCACGCTCTCCTTTACATCATTTCATCATACGGCACGTTTCTGCAACATGTTCGAAAAATCGCATTTTTTTTCGACATAGTATAGTAAGGCGTTTTTTTGGCGCCAAAATTCATGATGATTTTTTTTGCACAGAAAACCTTTCTGCAGTGTTTTTCACGCTCTCCTTTACATCATTTCATCATACGGCGCGTTTCTGCAACATGTTCGAAAAGTCAGATTTTTTTTCGACATAGTATAGTAAGGCGTTTTTTTGGCGCCAAAATTCATGATGATTTTTTTTGCACAGAAAACCTTTCTGCAGTGTTTTTCACGCTCTCCTTTACATCATTTCATCATACGGCGCGTTTCTGCAACATGTTCGAAAAGTCAGATTTTTTTTCGACATTGTATAGTAAGGCGTTTTTTTGGCGCCTAAATTCATGATGATTTTTTTTGCACAGAAAACCTTTCTGCAATGTTTTTCACGCTCTCCTTTACATCATTTCATCATACGGCGCGTTTCTGCAACATGTTCGAAAAGTCAGATTTTTTTTCGACATAGTATAGTAAGGCGTTTTTTTGGCGCCAAAATTCATGATGATTTTTTTTGCACAGAAAACCTTTCTGCAGTGTTTTTCACGCTCTCCTTTACATCATTTCATCATACGGCGCGTTTCTGCAACATGTTCGAAAAGTCAGATTTTTTTTCGACATAGTATAGTAAGGCGTTTTTTTGGCGCCAAAATTCATGATGATTTTTTTTGCACAGAAAACCTTTCTGCAGTGTTTTTCACGCTCTCCTTTACATCATTTCATCATACGGCGCGTTTCTGCAACATGTTCGAAAAGTCAGATTTTTTTTCGACATAGTATAGTAAGGCGTTTTTTTGGCGCCAAAATTCATGATGATTTTTTTTGCACAGAAAACCTTTCTGGAGTGTTTTTCACGCTCTCCTTTACATCATTTCATCATACGGCGCGTTTCTGCAACATGTTCGAAAAGTCAGATTTTTTTTCGACATAGTATAGTAAGGCGTTTTTTTGGCGCCAAAATTCATGATGATTTTTTTGCACAGAAAACCTTTCTGCAGTGTTTTTCACGCTCTCCTTTACATCATTTCATCATACGGCGCGTTTCTGCAACATGTTCGAAAAGTCAGATTTTTTTTCGACATAGTATAGTAAGGCGTTTTTTTGGCGCCAAAATTCATGATGATTTTTTTTGCACAGAAAACCTTTCTGCAGTGTTTTTCACGCTCTCCTTTACATCATTTCATCATACGGCGCGTTTCTGCAACATGTTCGAAAAGTCAGATTTTTTTTCGACATAGTATAGTAAGGCGTTTTTTTGGCGCCAAAATTCATGATGATTTTTTTTGCACAGAAAACCTTTCTGGAGTGTTTTTCACGCTCTCCTTTACATCATTTCATCATACGGCGCGTTTCTGCAACATGTTCGAAAAGTCAGATTTTTTTTCGACATAGTATAGTAAGGCGTTTTTTTGGCGCCAAAATTCATGATGATTTTTTTTGCACAGAAAACCTTTCTGCAGTGTTTTTCACGCTCTCCTTTACATCATTTCATCATACGGCGCGTTTCTGCAACATGTTCGAAAAGTCAGATTTTTTTTCGACATAGTATAGTAAGGCGTTTTTTTGGCGCCAAAATTCATGATGATTTTTTTTGCACAGAAAACCTTTCTGCAGTGTTTTTCACGCTCTCCTTTACATCATTTCATCATACGGCGCGTTTCTGCAACATGTTCGAAAAGTCAGATTTTTTTTCGACATAGTATAGTAAGGCGTTTTTTTGGCGCCAAAATTCATGATGATTTTTTTTGCACAGAAAACCTTTCTGCAGTGTTTTTCACGCTCTCCTTTACATCATTTCATCATACGGCGCGTTTCTGCAACATGTTCGAAAAGTCAGATTTTTTTTCGACATAGTATAGTAAGGCGTTTTTTTGGCGCCAAAATTCATGATGATTTTTTTTGCACAGAAAACCTTTCTGCAGTGTTTTTCACGCTCTCCTTTACATCATTTCATCATACGGCGCGTTTCTGCAACATGTTCGAAAAGTCAGATTTTTTTTCGACATAGTATAGTAAGGCGTTTTTTTGGCGCCAAAATTCATGATGATTTTTTTTGCACAGAAAACCTTTCTGCAGTGTTTTTCACGCTCTCCTTTACATCATTTCATCATACGGCGCGTTTCTGCAACATGTTCGAAAAATCGCATTTTTTTTCGACATAGTATAGTAAGGCGTTTTTTTGGCGCCAAAATTCATGATGATTTTTTTTGCACAGAAAACCTTTCTGCAGTGTTTTTCACGCTCTCCTTTACATCATTTCATCATACGGCGCGTTTCTGCAACATGTTCGAAAAGTCAGATTTTTTTTCGACATAGTATAGTAAGGCGTTTTTTTGGCGCCAAAATTCATGATGATTTTTTTTTGCACAGAAAACCTTTCTGCAGTGTTTTTCACGCTCTCCTTTACATCATTTCATCATACGGCGCGTTTCTGCAACATGTTCGAAAAGTCAGATTTTTTTTCGACATAGTATAGTAAGGCGTTTTTTTGGCGCCAAAATTCATGATGATTTTTTTTGCACAGAAAACCTTTCTGCAGTGTTTTTCACGCTCTCCTTTACATCATTTCATCATACGGCGCGTTTCTGCAACATGTTCGAAAAGTCAGATTTTTTTCGACATAGTATAGTAAGGCGTTTTTTTGGCGCCAAAATTCATGATGATTTTTTTTGCACAGAAAACCTTTCTGCAGTGTTTTTCACGCTCTCCTTTACATCATTTCATCATACGGCGCGTTTCTGCAACATGTTCGAAAAGTCAGATTTTTTTTCGACATAGTATAGTAAGGCGTTTTTTTGGCGCCAAAATTCATGATGATTTTTTTTGCACAGAAAACCTTTCTGCAGTGTTTTTCACGCTCTCCTTTACATCATTTCATCATACGGCGCGTTTCTGCAACATGTTCGAAAAGTCAGATTTTTTTTCGACATAGTATAGTAAGGCGTTTTTTTGGCGCCAAAATTCATGATGATTTTTTTTGCACAGAAAGCCTTTCTGCAGTGTTTTTCACGCTCTCCTTTACATCATTTCATCATACGGCGCGTTTCTGCAACATGTTCGAAAAGTCAGATTTTTTTTCGACATAGTATAGTAAGGCGTTTTTTTGGCGCCAAAATTCATGATGATTTTTTTTGCACAGAAAACCTTTCTGCAGTGTTTTTCACGCTCTCCTTTACATCATTTCATCATACGGCGCGTTTCTGCAACATGTTCGAAAAGTCAGATTTTTTTTCGACATAGTATAGTAAGGCGTTTTTTTGGCGCCAAAATTCATGATGATTTTTTTTGCACAGAAAACCTTTCTGCAGTGTTTTTCACGCTCTCCTTTACATCATTTCATCATACGGCGCGTTTCTGCAACATGTTCGAAAAATCGCATTTTTTTTCGACATAGTATAGTAAGGCGTTTTTTTGGCGCCAAAATTCATGATGATTTTTTTTGCACAGAAAACCTTTCTGCAGTGTTTTTCACGCTCTCCTTTACATCATTTCATCATACGGCGCGTTTCTGCAACATGTTCGAAAAGTCAGATTTTTTTTCGACATAGTATAGTAAGGCGTTTTTTTGGCGCCAAAATTCATGATGATTTTTTTTGCACAGAAAACCTTTCTGGAGTGTTTTTCACGCTCTCCTTTACATCATTTCATCATACGGCGCGTTTCTGCAACATGTTCGAAAAATCGCATTTTTTTTCGACATAGTATAGTAAGGCGTTTTTTTGGCGCCAAAATTCATGATGATTTTTTTTGCACAGAAAACCTTTCTGCAGTGTTTTTCACGCTCTCCTTTACATCATTTCATCATACGGCGCGTTTCTGCAACATGTTCGAAAAGTCAGATTTTTTTTCGACATAGTATAGTAAGGCGTTTTTTTGGCGCCAAAATTCATGATGATTTTTTTTGCACAGAAAACCTTTCTGCAGTGTTTTTCACGCTCTCCTTTACATCATTTCATCATACGGCGCGTTTCTGCAACATGTTCGAAAAGTCAGATTTTTTTTCGACATAGTATAGTAAGGCGTTTTTTTGGCGCCAAAATTCATGATGATTTTTTTTGCACAGAAAACCTTTCTGCAGTGTTTTTCACGCTCTCCTTTACATCATTTCATCATACGGCGCGTTTCTGCAACATGTTCGAAAAATCGCATTTTTTTCGACATAGTATAGTAAGGCGTTTTTTTGGCGCCAAAATTCATGATGATTTTTTTTGCACAGAAAACCTTTCTGCAGTGTTTTTCACGCTCTCCTTTACATCATTTCATCATACGGCGCGTTTCTGCAACATGTTCGAAAAGTCAGATTTTTTTTCGACATAGTATAGTAAGGCGTTTTTTTGGCGCCAAAATTCATGATGTTTTTTTTGCACAGAAAACCTTTCTGCAGTGTTTTTCACGCTCTCCTTTACATCATTTCATCATACGGCACGTTTCTGCAACATGTTCGAAAAATCGCATTTTTTTTCGACATAGTATAGTAAGGCGTTTTTTTGGCGCCAAAATTCATGATGATTTTTTTTGCACAGGAAACCTTTCTGCAGTGTTTTTCACGCTCTCCTTTACATCATTTCATCATACGGCGCGTTTCTGCAACATGTTCGAAAAATCGCATTTTTTTCGACATAGTATAGTAAGGCGTTTTTTTGGCGCCAAAATTCATGATGATTTTTTTTGCACAGAAAACCTTTCTGCAGTGTTTTTCACGCTCTCCTTTACATCATTTCATCATACGGCACGTTTCTGCAACATGTTCGAAAAATCGCATTTTTTTTCGACATAGTATAGTAAGGCGTTTTTTTGGCGCCAAAATTCATGTTGATTTTTTTTGCACAGAAAACCTTTCTGCAGTGTTTTTCACGCTCTCCTTTACATCATTTCATCATACGGCGCGTTTCTGCAACATGTTCGAAAAGTCAGATTTTTTTTCGACATAGTATAGTAAGGCGTTTTTTTGGCGCCAAAATTCATGATGATTTTTTTTGCACAGAAAACCTTTCTGCAGTGTTTTTCACGCTCTCCTTTACATCATTTCATCATACGGCGCGTTTCTGCAACATGTTCGAAAAATCGCATTTTTTCGACATAGTATAGTAAGGCGTTTTTTTGGCGCCAAAATTCATGATGATTTTTTTTGCACAGAAAACCTTTCTGCAGTGTTTTTCACGCTCTCCTTTACATCATTTCATCATACGGCACGTTTCTGCAACATGTTCGAAAAATCGAATTTTTTTTCGACATAGTATAGTAAGGCGTTTTTTTGGCGCCAAAATTCATGATGATTTTTTTTGCACAGAAAACCTTTCTGCAGTGTTTTTCACGCTCTCCTTTACATCATTTCATCATACGGCACGTTTCTGCACCATGTTCGAAAAGTCAGATTTTTTTCGACATAGTATAGTAAGGCGTTTTTTTGGCGCCAAAATTCATGATGATTTTTTTTGCACAGAAAACCTTTCTGGAGTGTTTTTCACGCTCTCCTTTACATCATTTCATCATATGGCGCGTTTCTGCAACATGTTCGAAAAATCGCATTTTTTTTCGACATAGTATAGTAAGGCGTTTTTTTGGCGCCAAAATTCATGATGATTTTTTTTGCACAGAAAACCTTTCTGCAGTGTTTTTTACGCTCTCCTTTACATCATTTCATCATACGGCGCGTTTCTGCAACATGTTCGAAAAGTCAGATTTTTTATCGACATAGTATAGTAAGGCGTTTTTTTTGGCGCCAAAATTCATGATGATTTTTTTTGCACAGAAAACCTTTCTGCAGTGTTTTTCACGCTCTCCTTTACATCATTTCATCATACGGCGCGTTTCTGCAACATGTTCGAAAAGTCAGATTTTTTTTCGACATAGTGTAGTAAGGCGTTTTTTTGGCGCCAAAATTCATGATGATTTTTTTTGCACAGAAAACCTTTCTGGAGTGTTTTTCACGCTCTCCTTTACATCATTTCATCATACGGCGCGTTTCTGCAACATGTTCGAAAAGTCAGATTTTTTTTCGACATTGTATAGTAAGGCGTTTTTTTGGCGCCTAAATTCATGATGATTTTTTTTGCACAGAAAACCTTTCTGCAGTGTTTTTCACGCTCTCCTTTACATCATTTCATCATACGGCGCGTTTCTGCAACATGTTCGAAAAGTCAGATTTTTTTTCGACATAGTATAGTAAGGCGTTTTTTTGGCGCCAAAATTCATGATGATTTTTTTTGCACAGAAAACCTTTCTGCGGTGTTTTTCACGCTCTCCTTTACATCATTTCATCATACGGCGCGTTTCTGCAACATGTTCGAAAAGTCAGATTTTTTTTCGACATAGTATAGTAAGGCGTTTTTTTGGCGCCAAAATTCATGATGATTTTTTTTGCACAGAAAACCTTTCTGCAGTGTTTTTCACGCTCTCCTTTACATCATTTCATCATACGGCACGTTTCTGCAACATGTTCGAAAAATCGCATTTTTTTTCGACATAGTATAGTAAGGCGTTTTTTTGGCGCCAAAATTCATGATGATTTTTTTTGCACAGAAAACCTTTCTGCAGTGTTTTTCACGCTCTCCTTTACATCATTTCATCATACGGCGCGTTTCTGCAACATGTTCGAAAAGTCAGATTTTTTTTCGACATAGTATAGTAAGGCGTTTTTTTGGCGCCTAAATTCATGATGATTTTGTTTGCACAGAAAACCTTTCTGCAGTGTTTTTCACGCTCTCCTTCACATCATTTCATCATACGGCGCGTTTCTGCAACATGTTCGAAAAGTCAGATTTTTTTTCGACATAGTATAGTAAGGCGTTTTTTTGGCGCCAAAATTCATGATGATTTTTTTTGCACAGAAAACCTTTCTGGAGTGTTTTTCACGCTCTCCTTTACATCATTTCATCATACGGCGCGTTTCTGCAACATGTTCGAAAAGTCAGATTTTTTTTCGACATAGTATAGTAAGGCGTTTTTTTGGCGCCAAAATTCATGATTATTTTTTTTGCACAGAAAACCTTTCTGCAGTGTTTTTCACGCTCTCCTTTACATCATTTCATCATACGGCGCGTTTCTGCAACATGTTCGAAAAGTCAGATTTTTTTCGACATAGTATAGTAAGGCGTTTTTTTGGCGCCAAAATTCATGATGATTTTTTTTGCACAGAAAACCTTTCTGCAGTGTTTTTCACGCTCTCCTTTACATCATTTCATCATACGGCGCGTTTCTGCAACATGTTCGAAAAGTCAGATTTTTTTTCGACATAGTATAGTAAGGCGTTTTTTTTGGCGCCAAAATTCATGATGATTTTTTTTGCACAGAAAACCTTTCTGCAGTGTTTTTCACGCTCTCCTTTACATCATTTCATCATACGGCGCGTTTCTGCAACATGTTCGAAAAATCGCATTTTTTTTCGACATAGTATAGTAAGGCGTTTTTTTGGCGCCAAAATTCATGATGATTTTTTTTGCACAGAAAACCTTTCTGCAGTGTTTTTCACGCTCTCCTTTACATCATTTCATCATACGGCGCGTTTCTGCAACATGTTCGAAAAATCGCATTTTTTTTCGACATAGTATAGTAAGGCGTTTTTTTGGCGCCAAAATTCATGATGATTTTTTTTGCACAGAAAACCTTTCTGCAGTGTTTTTCACGCTCTCCTTTACATCATTTCATCATACGGCGCGTTTCTGCAACATGTTCGAAAAGTCACATTTTTTTTCGACATAGTATAGTAAGGCGTTTTTTTTGGCGCCAAAATTCATGATGATTTTTTTTGCACAGAAAACCTTTCTGCAGTGTTTTTCACGCTCTCCTTTACATCATTTCATCATACGGCGCGTTTCTGCAACATGTTCGAAAAGTCAGATTTTTTTTCGACATAGTATAGTAAGGCGTTTTTTTGGCGCCAAAATTCATGATGATTTTTTTTGCACAGAAAACCTTTCTGCAGTGTTTTTCACGCTCTCCTTTACATCATTTCATCATACGGCGCGTTTCTGCAACATGTTCGAAAAGTCAGATTTTTTTTCGACATAGTATAGTAAGGCGTTTTTTTTGGCGCCAAAATTCATGATGATTTTTTTTGCACAGAAAACCTTTCTGCAGTGTTTTTCACGCTCTCCTTTACATCATTTCATCATACGGCGCGTTTCTGCACCATGTTCGAAAAGTCAGATTTTTTTTCGACATAGTATAGTAAGGCGTTTTTTTGGCGCCAAAATTCATGATGATTTTTTTTGCACAGAAAACCTTTCTGCAGTGTTTTTCACGCTCTCCTTTACATCATTTCATCATACGGCGCGTTTCTGCAACATGTTCGAAAAATCGCATTTTTTTTCGACATAGTATAGTAAGGCGTTTTTTTGGCGCCAAAATTCATGATGATTTTTTTTGCACAGAAAACCTTTCTGCAGTGTTTTTCACGCTCTCCTTTACATCATTTCATCATACGGCGCGTTTCTGCAACATGTTCGAAAAGTCAGATTTTTTTTCGACATAGTATAGTAAGGCGTTTTTTTTGGCGCCAAAATTCATGATGATTTTTTTTGCACAGAAAACCTTTCTGCAGTGTTTTTCACGCTCTCCTTTACATCATTTCATCATACGGCGCGTTTCTGCAACATGTTCGAAAAGTCAGATTTTTTTTCGACATAGTATAGTAAGGCGTTTTTTTGGCGCCAAAATTCATGATGATTTTTTTTGCACAGAAAACCTTTCTGCAGTGTTTTTCACGCTCTCCTTTACATCATTTCATCATACGGCGCGTTTCTGCAACATGTTCGAAAAGTCAGATTTTTTTTCGACATAGTATAGTAAGGCGTTTTTTTGGCGCCAAAATTCATGATGATTTTTTTTGCACAGAAAACCTTTCTGCAGTGTTTTTCACGCTCTCCTTTACATCATTTCATCATACGGCGCGTTTCTGCAACATGTTCGAAAAGTCAGATTTTTTTTCGACATAGTATAGTAAGGCGTTTTTTTGGCGCCAAAATTCATGATGATTTTTTTTGCACAGAAAACCTTTCTGCAGTGTTTTTCACACTCTCCTTTACATCATTTCATCATACGGCGCGTTTCTGCAACATGTTCGAAAAATCGCATTTTTTTTCGACATAGTATAGTAAGGCGTTTTTTTGGCGCCAAAATTCATGATGATTTTTTTTGCACAGAAAACCTTTCTGCAGTGTTTTTCACGCTCTCCTTTACATCATTTCATCATACGACGCGTTTCTGCAACATGTTCGAAAAGTCAGATTTTTTTTCGACATAGTATAGTAAGGCGTTTTTTTGGCGCCAAAATTCATGATGATTTTTTTTGCACAGAAAACCTTTCTGCAGTGTTTTTCACGCTCTCCTTTACATCATTTCATCATACGGCGCGTTTCTGCAACATGTTCGAAAAGTCAGATTTTTTTTCGACATAGTATAGTAAGGCGTTTTTTTGGCGCCAAAATTCATGATGATTTTTTTTGCACAGAAAACCTTTCTGCAGTGTTTTTCACGCTCTCCTTTACATCATTTCATCATACGGCGCGTTTCTGCAACATGTTCGAAAAGTCAGATTTTTTTTCGACATAGTATAGTAAGGCGTTTTTTTGGCGCCAAAATTCATGATGATTTTTTTTGCACAGAAAACCTTTCTGCAGTGTTTTTCACGCTCTCCTTTACATCATTTCATCATACGGCGCGTTTCTGCAACATGTTCGAAAAGTCAGATTTTTTTTCGACATAGTATAGTAAGGCGTTTTTTTGGCGCCAAAATTCATGATGATTTTTTTTGCACAGAAAACCTTTCTGCAGTGTTTTTCACGCTCTCCTTTACATCATTTCATCATACGGCGCGTTTCTGCAACATGTTCGAAAAGTCAGATTTTTTTTCGACATAGTATAGTAAGGCGTTTTTTTGGCGCCAAAATTCATGATGATTTTTTTTGCACAGAAAACCTTTCTGCAGTGTTTTTCACGCTCTCCTTTACATCATTTCATCATACGGCGCGTTTCTGCAACATGTTCGAAAAGTCAGATTTTTTTTCGACATAGTATAGTAAGGCGTTTTTTTGGCGCCAAAATTCATGATGATTTTTTTTGCACAGAAAACCTTTCTGCAGTGTTTTTCACGCTCTCCTTTACATCATTTCATCATACGGCGCGTTTCTGCAACATGTTCGAAAAGTCAGATTTTTTTTCGACATAGTATAGTAAGGCGTTTTTTTTGGCGCCAAAATTCATGATGATTTTTTTTGCACAGAAAACCTTTCTGCAGTGTTTTTCACGCTCTCCTTTACATCATTTCATCATACGGCGCGTTTCTGCAACATGTTCGAAAAGTCAGAATTTTTTTCGACATAGTATAGTAAGGCGTTTTTTTGGCGCCAAAATTCATGATTTTTTTTTGCACAGAAAACCTTTCTGCAGTGTTTTTCACGCTCTCCTTTACATCATTTCATCATACGGCGCGTTTCTGCAACATGTTCGAAAAGTCAGATTTTTTTTCGACATAGTATAGTAAGGCGTTTTTTTGGCGCCAAAATTCATGATGATTTTTTTTGCACAGAAAACCTTTCTGCAGTGTTTTTCACGCTCTCCTTTACATCATTTCATCATACGGCGCGTTTCTGCAACATGTTCGAAAAATCGCATTTTTTTTCGACATAGTATAGTAAGGCGTTTTTTTGGCGCCAAAATTCATGATGATTTTTTTTGCACAGAAAACCTTTCTGCAGTGTTTTTCACGCTCTCCTTTACATCATTTCATCATACGGCACGTTTCTGCAACATGTTCGAAAAATCGCATTTTTTTTCGACATAGTATAGTAAGGCGTTTTTTTGGCGCCAAAATTCATGATGATTTTTTTTGCACAGAAAACCTTTCTGCAGTGTTTTTCACGCTCTCCTTTACATCATTTCATCATACGGCACGTTTCTGCAACATGTTCGAAAAATCGCATTTTTTTTCGACATAGTATAGTAAGGCGTTTTTTTGGCGCCAAAATTCATGATGATTTTTTTTGCACAGAAAACCTTTCTGCAGTGTTTTTCACGCTCTCCTTTACATCATTTCATCATACGGCGCGTTTCTGCAACATGTTCGAAAAGTCAGATTTTTTTTCGACATAGTATAGTAAGGCGTTTTTTTGGCGCCAAAATTCATGATGATTTTTTTTGCACAGAAAACCTTTCTGCAGTGTTTTTCACGCTCTCCTTTACATCATTTCATCATACGGCGCGTTTCTGCAACATGTTCGAAAAGTCAGATTTTTTTTCGACATAGTATAGTAAGGCGTTTTTTTGGCGCCAAAATTCATGATGATTTTTTTTGCACAGAAAACCTTTCTGCAGTGTTTTTCACGCTCTCCTTTACATCATTTCATCATACGGCGCGTTTCTGCAACATGTTCGAAAAGTCAGATTTTTTTTCGACATAGTATAGTAAGGCGTTTTTTTGGCGCCAAAATTCATGATGATTTTTTTTGCACAGAAAACCTTTCTGCAGTGTTTTTCACGCTCTCCTTTACATCATTTCATCATACGGCGCGTTTCTGCAACATGTTCGAAAAGTCAGATTTTTTTCGACATAGTATAGTAAGGCGTTTTTTTGGCGCCAAAATTCATGATGATTTTTTTTGCACAGAAAACCTTTCTGCAGTGTTTTTCACGCTCTCCTTTACATCATTTCATCATACGGCGCGTTTCTGCAACATGTTCGAAAAATCGCATTTTTTTTCGACATAGTATAGTAAGGCGTTTTTTTGGCGCCAAAATTCATGATGATTTTTTTTGCACAGAAAACCTTTCTGCAGTGTTTTTCACGCTCTCCTTTACATCATTTCATCATACGGCACGTTTCTGCAACATGTTCGAAAAATCGCATTTTTTTTCGACATAGTATAGTAAGGCGTTTTTTTGGCGCCAAAATTCATGATGATTTTTTTTGCACAGAAAACCTTTCTGCAGTGTTTTTCACGCTCTCCTTTACATCATTTCATCATACGGCACGTTTCTGCAACATGTTCGAAAAATCGCATTTTTTTTCGACATAGTATAGTAAGGCGTTTTTTTGGCGCCAAAATTCATGATGATTTTTTTTGCACAGAAAACCTTTCTGCAGTGTTTTTCACGCTCTCCTTTACATCATTTCATCATACGGCGCGTTTCTGCAACATGTTCGAAAAGTCAGATTTTTTTTCGACATAGTATAGTAAGGCGTTTTTTTGGCGCCAAAATTCATGATGATTTTTTTTGCACAGAAAACCTTTCTGCAGTGTTTTTCACGCTCTCCTTTACATCATTTCATCATACGGCGCGTTTCTGCAACATGTTCGAAAAGTCAGATTTTTTTTCGACATAGTATAGTAAGGCGTTTTTTTGGCGCCAAAATTCATGATGATTTTTTTTGCACAGAAAACCTTTCTGCAGTGTTTTTCACGCTCTCCTTTACATCATTTCATCATACGGCGCGTTTCTGCAACATGTTCGAAAAATCGCATTTTTTTCGACATAGTATAGTAAGGCGTTTTTTTGGCGCCAAAATTCATGATGATTTTTTTTGCACAGAAAACCTTTCTGCAGTGTTTTTCACGCTCTCCTTTACATCATTTCATCATACGGCACGTTTCTGCAACATGTTCGAAAAATCGCATTTTTTTTCGACATAGTATAGCAAGGCGTTTTTTTGGCGCCAAAATTCATGATGATTTTTTTTGCACAGAAAACCTTTCTGCAGTGTTTTTCACGCTCTCCTTTACATCATTTCATCATATGGCGCGTTTCTGCAACATGTTCGAAAAATCGCATTTTTTTTCGACATAGTATAGTAAGGCGTTTTTTTGGCGCCAAAATTCATGATGATTTTTTTTGCACAGAAAACCTTTCTGCAGTGTTTTTTACGCTCTCCTTTACATCATTTCATCATACGGCGCGTTTCTGCAACATGTTCGAAAAGTCAGATTTTTTATCGACATAGTATAGTAAGGCGTTTTTTTGGCGCCAAAATTCATGATGATTTTTTTTGCACAGAAAACCTTTCTGCAGTGTTTTTCACGCTCTCCTTTACATCATTTCATCATACGGCGCGTTTCTGCAACATGTTCGAAAAGTCAGATTTTTTTTCGACATAGTATAGTAAGGCGTTTTTTTGGCGCCAAAATTCATGATGATTTTTTTTGCACAGAAAACCTTTCTGCAGTGTTTTTCACACTCTCCTTTACATCATTTCATCATACGGCGCGTTTCTGCAACATGTTCGAAAAGTCAGATTTTTTTTCGACATAGTATAGTAAGGCGTTTTTTTGGCGCCAAAATTCATGATGATTTTTTTTGCACAGAAAACCTTTCTGCAGTGTTTTTCACGCTCTCCTTTACATCATTTCATCATACGGCGCGTTTCTGCAACATGTTCGAAAAGTCAGATTTTTTTTCGACATAGTATAGTAAGGCGTTTTTTTGGCGCCAAAATTCATGATGATTTTTTTTGCACAGAAAACCTTTCTGCAGTGTTTTTCACGCTCTCCTTTACATCATTTCATCATACGGCACGTTTCTGCAACATGTTCGAAAAGTCGCATTTTTTTTCGACATAGTATAGTAAGGCGTTTTTTTGGCGCCAAAATTCATGATGATTTTTTTTGCACAGAAAACCTTTCTGCAGTGTTTTTCACGCTCTCCTTTACATCATTTCATCATACGACGCGTTTCTGCAACATGTTCGAAAAGTCAGATTTTTTTTCGACATAGTATAGTAAGGCGTTTTTTTGGTGCCAAAATTCATGATGATTTTTTTTGCACAGAAAACCTTTCTGCAGTGTTTTTCACGCTCTCCTTTACATCATTTCATCATACGGCGCGTTTCTGCAACATGTTCGAAAAGTCAGATTTTTTTTCGACATAGTATAGTAAGGCGTTTTTTTGGCGCCAAAATTCATGATGATTTTTTTTGCACAGAAAACCTTTCTGCAGTGTTTTTCACGCTCTCCTTTACATCATTTCATCATACGGCGCGTTTCTGCAACATGTTCGAAAAGTCAGATTTTTTTTCGACATAGTATAGTAAGGCGTTTTTTTGGCGCCAAAATTCATGATGATTTTTTTTGCACAGAAAACCTTTCTGCAGTGTTTTTCACGCTCTCCTTTACATCATTTCATCATACGGCGCGTTTCTGCAACATGTTCGAAAAGTCAGATTTTTTTTCGACATAGTATAGTAAGGCGTTTTTTTGGCGCCAAAATTCATGATGATTTTTTTTGCACAGAAAACCTTTCTGCAGTGTTTTTCACGCTCTCCTTTACATCATTTCATCATACGGCACGTTTCTGCAACATGTTCGAAAAGTCGCATTTTTTTTCGACATAGTATAGTAAGGCGTTTTTTTGGCGCCAAAATTCATGATGATTTTTTTTGCACAGAAAACCTTTCTGCAGTGTTTTTCACGCTCTCCTTTACATCATTTCATCATACGACGCGTTTCTGCAACATGTTCGAAAAGTCAGATTTTTTTTCGACATAGTATAGTAAGGCGTTTTTTTGGCGCCAAAATTCATGATGATTTTTTTTGCACAGAAAACCTTTCTGGAGTGTTTTTCACGCTCTCCTTTACATCATTTCATCATACGGCGCGTTTCTGCAACATGTTCGAAAAGTCAGATTTTTTTTCGACATAGTATAGTAAGGCGTTTTTTTGGTGCCAAAATTCATGATGATTTTTTTTGCACAGAAAACCTTTCTGGAGTGTTTTTCACGCTCTCCTTTACATCATTTCATCATACGGCGCGTTTCTGCAACATGTTCGAAAAGTCAGATTTTTTTTCGACATAGTATAGTAAGGCGTTTTTTTGGCGCCAAAATTCATGATGATTTTTTTTGCACAGAAAACCTTTCTGCAGTGTTTTTCACGCTCTCCTTTACATCATTTCATCATACGGCGCGTTTCTGCAACATGTTCGAAAAGTCAGATTTTTTTTCGACATAGTATAGTAAGGCGTTTTTTTGGCGCCAAAATTCATGATGATTTTTTTTGCACAGAAAACCTTTCTGCAGTGTTTTTCACGCTCTCCTTTACATCATTTCATCATACGGCACGTTTCTGCAACATGTTCGAAAAGTCAGATTTTTTTTCGACATAGTATAGTAAGGCGTTTTTTTGGCGCCAAAATTCATGATGATTTTTTTTGCACAGAAAACCTTTCTGCAGTGTTTTTCACGCTCTCCTTTACATCATTTCATCATACGGCGCGTTTCTGCAACATGTTCGAAAAATCGCATTTTTTTTCGACATAGTATAGTAAGGCGTTTTTTTGGCGCCAAAATTCATGATGATTTTTTTTGCACAGAAAACCTTTCTGCAGTGTTTTTCACGCTCTCCTTTACATCATTTCATCATACGGCACGTTTCTGCAACATGTTCGAAAAGTCGCATTTTTTTTCGACATAGTATAGTAAGGCGTTTTTTTGGCGCCAAAATTCATGATTTTTTTTTCAGAGAAAACCTTTCTGGAGTGTTTTTCACAGCCTCCTTTGCATTATTTCATAATATGGCAAGTTTTTACAACATGTTTGAAAAATCGCATATTTTTTCGACATAGTGTACTATGGCATTTTTTTCAACCATCATAGTATAGTATGTCATCAAAAAACACCACATTATAGTATGTTGCTCAAGAAACGTCATCGTATAGTCTTTGGTTTAAAAAAAGTCACAGTATAGCCTTTAGTCCAAAACACGTCATAGTATAGCATGATGTTTTTCAAACTCTTTTGACGACATGATCAAGTTTTTGAGAAATTTTAGATTGAGTTTGGACATCTCTGGAAGTCAGAGACACAGAGTATAACAGACCAAGAAATTCAAATCAAAAGATTTAGTCAGACACTAAAAATAAACATAGTGAAACAATAGCTGAAGGGGAAACATAGCAACATCCAAGCAGGCTGAAGCATTACACTGGGAAAGATCGGCTTTGGAAGCTGTCATATTCATGAACTAGGCAAAGTAATAAACAACCAAAACAAAAAATAAAGTTATTCTTCAGAAAACTATCCAAGTTTAAAACAGGACCAGATACAGAATCAGACAATTAAACATTTAGTGGAATGAAAAAATGTTTTTAAAGGTCCAAATATGTTAAAGAACAGCAGAGAATTTCACAATAAAAGCACTGTTACCTTACTTAAAGAGAAAATGAGGCCAGGGCAGTGTAACGACATGCTACATGTACTCACCAGGACCTGTGTCGTCAGCACATGGCCTCCAAAGGAGCCTTCGGACGGCTGGAAGCTGCAGCTCTGGGCGCCGTGGGAGGAGCTAGCGGAGGAGGAGGAGGAGGAGGAAGTGGGAACGGAGGAGGAGGTGCTGGAGTCGGAGGAGGAGCGGTGGGCGGAGGAGGAGGAGCCGACTCCAGGGTGAGCAGCGTGTCGTCCCAGTTCAGCGACGGAGCTCAGCCCAGTCCCAGTTCACACAGCAGCACCCCGTCCTGGTGCGAGGAGCCGGCTCAGGCCAACATGGACATCTCCACCGGACACATGATACTGGTCAGCATCATTCAGTCTCTCTGTCAAAACATACTTAATTCAAAGAAAAAACACGAGACAATATAACGTAATATACATGTAGTCGTAGTAATTGAGGTTTGAGGTAATCAGCAGTCTCCAGATCTCCAAAATAAAAGGGCTTTTAAGATCTGAAAGCCCATGAAGCGAGAATAATAAGAGCAGATGAGATGATATAATTAAAGACAGGAGCTGTTGTATCAGTAACAAAATCAAAAAGGAAGAAATTTAGATTTTTCATAAAACCTGTGCCCTATTTTTCAACATTTTTTAGTGGTATTTGCTATATTTTTTGTCTTTGCATGTATTATTGAATGAGTTAAGCAGCAACAAAACTAAAAAATAAAAGTAAAATACACGTAAGTACTATTTATTTACAAATGTGGGCATATTTAAAGTGTATGGTTAATAATAATAATAATAATCTATAATAATAATAATAATAATAATAATAATAATAATAATAATAATAATAATAATAATAATAATAATAATAATATAACATAACCAGATATTAGATATTACCTGACTCTATTTATTGGTTATCCCAAGTAACTAGAAGAAATCTAAAAGCTTGGGTCTTCGGAGGTTAAATATATTGAACAGATTTTTCCATAAGAAGAAACATAGTAGTGTAGCACCTTTTCTAGTACAAATAGAGATATTGCACATTGTTTTTAAATGTACAAAATGTACAACATTTTCCCATTAATACTGCAAAATATAGTCTAAAGCCAGATGGTGAAAGCTGCTCTATGGTGCACATTAGTTTTAAGCTACTTAAGACATAAAAAAATAACCAGAAAATTCAATTTTTTTGGACCCTTTTAACAAAATCCATGTTTTCTGAATCCCATTTGATAAATTGGGCAGTTTTGGACGACAATGTTGATTTTAGAAAGTAAAACTAGTTTTGTCCTATTTGGTGAGACAGAGGTCTCAGAAAGTCATACATGGTTATTCTATAGGGATAAATATGGCTCTTTTAGTGCATGAAGGACGGAATAATGAGCAGTAAATCCGTGTTTCTGAAGGCCTACATGGAGGACCACCTGAGGAACAAGGACCGTCTGATGAAGGAGTGGGAGGCTCTGTGTTCCTACCAGGCCGAGCCCAGCGCCGTCTCCGTGGCCCAGAGCGACGCCAACGTCAAGAAGAACCGCTGCCCCGACTCGGTGCCCTGTGAGTCTGACGAGAACATTTAGATTACAAGCTTGGACAGCGGAGAATAAAATAAATAAACTGTGAAATGTCAATGTTGTCCCTCAGACGACCACTCCAGGGTGAAGCTGAAAGCCGAGATCAACCCGTCACGGTTGGACTACATCAACGCCAGCACCATAGTGGGTCTTTAAATACTTGGTAGATCATTGTAGGTCTCCAGATAAAGAGAAAGTCCTGGTAAAGGATGCAGTGTCTCCAGTGGGTTTTGTTGAGGAAGATGTTGTGATTGTCAGAGTCAGTAACTTCTTTAAAATCATTTCTTAAAACTCACTTTTATAGACTTGCTTTTCTGTGAAGTTTACTTTTAGCTTTATTTAGTTTTTAGTGTTTTACTCTGTATTACTTCCTGTTTAATTTATACGTTCTCTCTTGTTTTATTTTAATTTTATCCGTCTGGTTCTTTGGTGTGATGTCGTCTCTCTAATTCTTTAATTCTATAGTTTTTTGACTTTTAATTTTAACCCTCAATCTTATTCTTTAATTTCAAACTGCCTAGTTCCTTTGTTTGATTTGTATGCGAATCTAGCTAATTATTCATTTCATTTATTGTTATTTTTACTATTTATTTTAACTGACTGCTCTGACTTGTCTCCTACATCTTGCTTGACTGTCTCTGTGTTGCATGTATAAATAAAGTTATTATTATTATTGTTTACCTCCCTGCAGATTGAACACGACCCCCGGATGCCGGCCTACATCGCCACCCAGGGCCCCCTGTCACACACCATCTCTGACTTCTGGCAGGTAAAAATACAAAACTCTGACTAGAATTAAAATATACATTTATATATAAATCTACTCCTCACCTGAATCGCGGTTTTGCTTGTGGTTGTGTAGATGGTTTGGGAGAACGGCTGCACTGTGATCGTGATGATGACGGCTCTGGTCGAGGACGGAGAGAAACAGTGCGACCGCTACTGGCCTGACGAAGGCTCGTCCCTCTATCACATCTACGAGGTGAGACCTGGCACATCTCTGGCTAACATGCGTGTTGGTTTGGACACGTGTGCAGCGCTGACGTTGAGTCCGTGAACGCAGGTCAACCTGGTGTCGGAGCACATCTGGTGCAACGACTTCCTGGTGCGCAGTTTCTACCTGAAGAACGTCCAGACGCAGGAGACCAGGACCCTCACTCAGTTCCACTTCCTCAGCTGGCCGGCTCAGGGCATCCCCACCTCCACGCGCCCCCTGCTGGACTTCCGCAGGTACTGCAGTCCCACATCCACATAGAGGTGCATCTCCTGTACTGGGAATGTGGTGGAAAAAGTTTGGTATTTCACACATCATGGGATTAAGTCTAAAACAGTGTCTTTTCCCACCACATGCTAAAAATATGAGATGCACCTGCATTTTTACTTTCCATGAACTATAAGCAAATATAGACAGCTGATAAAAAAACAACAACATAGTTACCTTCCATACTGACTTGAGGTTTAATTTTTCTACACATCTGTCTGTGTCATTCTTGTGGTTTGCAGCTAGTAGTCTGGCTCCAGTTGCATAGTCACAAAAATGATCATGGACTGATGTGGCTGCAGCAGCAGGAGGTCCATCGAAGTGGAAAACCTCCTTTACCCCCCTATCTGTAGTGAAACACAGAAACAGACACAGGGAAGCAATGAATTCATGATTAAGAATTAAAGTTGGCATATATGACAGAGGGAGACATAATAAAATTAACTAACTATACACCAGTTAGCATCATTGTTTGTTGTGTTCTCCTCCTCAGGAAGGTGAATAAGTGCTACCGAGGACGATCCTGCCCCATCATTGTGCACTGCAGGTAATGTATGAAGAGTTTAATCGCCGTCTGTTCGTCACTTTTTCATCTGATCTAAGTTTGTTAATGAATGTGTTTCTGCAGCGATGGTACTGGCCGGACAGGGACGTACATCCTGATTGACATGGTCCTGAACCGCATGGCTAAAGGTGAATCTGACGACTGTTTTAACACCAGAGGAAACCACGTCATCCCTCAGAGGTTTAATCAGTGTTTCCCTGCAGGTGTGAAGGAGATTGACATCGCTGCAACGCTGGAGCACGTCAGAGACCAGAGACCTGGGATGGTCCGCACCAAGGTAAATATTAAGTCATATACTAATAATATTGTGTTGCTGACAACATGTTGTAGTACAATTGATTTTTTTCTCAATTTGACATTTCACTTTGGTCTTGAAAATTCACCGTCTGTCATAAGATTTGAACTTGCAGCATCAAGGTTGCCAACCACTCACCTAACTCTCTGAGCTATCGCCTCAGACGCTTCCTCTTTGTCTATATGAATCTTCAATTTCAGGCTCTTATGTAGCATTAGTCATGTAGCATTAACTTCATTCACATTAATCAGGAACAGCTGTCTGACCCAGTAGCTCAGGGTAGTCTTACTAGAGTCAGCATGTTTTAAAGTCCTAAAGAGTGTGTGTCTGTCTGAAGTGATAGCTCAGGGAGTTAGAGGAGCGGTTAGTAACCAGGAGGGTGGAGGTTCAAATCTTATGACAGACCCTGCATTTTCTGGAACGTCAAAAACACAAAGAGAAAACTTTATAGTCGCTTGAAAAACAGTCTTCTATGTAGTCAATGGTCCTAACCTCTTCTACCAGTAGCTTTGTCTAAAAGCGTCATACTGTAGTGTAGCTTCTGATAGTTTTTGACATTAACTTTGTCGCTTACATAGTAGCTTCCTACTGTAAGTCTCTGAATATAGTACGTTAGTATGGTAAGTATCAGTAGCAAAAGTGAAGATTCAAAGAGATAAAGATAAAGATAAAAGATAAAAGTTCTTTATTTCTCCCCACGCCAGGGGAAATTTACATTGTTACAGCAGCTTATGTAACAGTAGGTGTAGTTATAAGAATAAAATAATAGAACAATAGTAATAATATTTACAATATATACAAGGGTGAGAGATGGGGATAAAGTGGCTTAAACAGAAAAAATTAAAATTAAAATAAAGTTTAAAAGTGCAAAGATGAGCAGTGCAATAATGTCTGTGCAAATTTTATGGTTTGGGGTGGTAATGATATAGTCCAGTTTATGTTAACATCAGCCAGTGATGCTGATGTTGTTCAGTCTTATAGCAGATGGAATGAAGGACCTGCGATAGCGTTCCTTCTTGCAGGGTGGATGTCTCAGTCTGCTGCTGAAGGAGCTGCTTAAAGACCCCACAGTGTCATGCAGTGGGTGAGAGGGATTGTCCATGATGGATGTGAGCTTTGCCAACATCCTCCTCTCACCCACCTCCTCTATGGAGTCCAGGGAACAGTCCAGGACAGAGCCGGCCCTCCTGACCATCTGTTCAGTCTCTTTCTGTCCCTTTCAGTGCTCCCTGCTCCCCAGCAGACCACTGCATAGAAGATAGCAGACGCTACCACAGAGTCATAGAATGTCCGGAGCAGAGTCCTGAAAAGCAAGTATCTGAGGTGATAACTCAGGGAGTTAGAGGAAATGGTTGGTAACCTGGAGGTTGTGGATTCAAATCTTCATATATGAAGTTAGTCACTATTGTAAGTCTCTCACATTCATTATAATTACATTAATTGAACCCATATCCTCTAAACTACTAACCTCCCCTCGAAGTCACTGAAGACGCTTCAGTTCCACTTCTTTCAGTCCTCAACTCTTTCATTTGGATGTCGGACTTAAAACTGTGGAGACACAAACACGAAACAGAAGTCTCATAAGGACTGGACTGTCAAACTCAGAACTTCTAGACTCTGTTTTAACCTTCCTATTACCTTCACATTTACTAACATCTTTTACCCTTGGGGTCCATTTGACTCCAGCAATTTAACCTCCAGAAAATTATTAGAATTCAGATTGTTCCCCAGGTTTATGTATCGGGTACTTTATGTCTGTTGACTACCTAAGAACCTCTTTCAATAAAACAACCCCCATCCACTCCCTTCATATATATAAGTACATATTTTGGTTATCTGTAACATTTAGAATGAAAAACTCTTTCTGTTATCCAGAATAGTCACATGCATTATCCATCCATCCATTATCTATCCACCGCTTAATCCTCACTAGGGTCGCGGGGGGGGTGGAGTCTATCCCAGCTGACTCGGGCGAAGGCAGGGGACACCCTAGACAGGTCGCCAGTCACCGGATGTACATTAATGCATCTTGGCGGGAACATGCTCAGTCACATGACCGTTTCCCTCCCAGTGAAACTCAGCCAACAGCAGCGTCTGAAAGCTGCCGTCCCGTCACATGGCAGGTTTCTCCTCCCAGCGGCAGACCAGTGAAAATCCCCCACCGGCAGAGGCTGTCTGAAACCCTGGGACCAGCCTCCACCCTGCCCCCACACTGCTGCGTTCACGGACAGGGCGTTATCTGATGGCGCCTCTAGTTAGCTCACTTTTTATTAAAAAAAAAAAAAGCGTGGTCTTCGGTGAAGCTACTTCCTGGACAACGTGGCACATGCGCACTCAAACTTATACAACTATTTTAATAAAGTTTTGCCGTCAGCTAACAGGCGAAAACTAACGGTTTGGCGGTTTAACGGTACTTTCCGGTTCGTTTTCTCCTAAAACTGCGCCACTAGTTCAGCCTCACCCACGTCACGCCGAGTTAGTCATGCGGGGACGCGACAAAGAGCCGCCATTTTAGCTTAAATAAACCGACTTTTAGCTAGTTTTAATCGCAGACATACTTTCGTCAACGTTGTTAATATTCGACAGTTACTCGCATTTTTCAAAACAAACGCAACGACTTAAGTCTCTCACATTCATTATAATTACATTAATTGAACCCATATCCTCTAAACTACTAACCTCCCCTCTAAGTCACTGACCTTTTTCACTGAAGACGCTTCAGTTCCACTTCTTTCAGTCCTCAACTCTTTCATTTGGATGTCGGACTTAAAACTGTGGAGACACAAACAGGAAACAGAAGTCTCATAAGGACTGGACTGTCAAACTCAGAACTTCTAGACTCTGTTTTAACCTTCCTATTACCTTCACATTTACTAACATCTTTTACCCTTGGGGTCCATTTGACTCCAGCAATTTAACCTCCAGAAAATTATTAGAATTCAGATTGTTCCCCAGGTTTATGTATCGGGTACTTTATGTCTGTTGACTACCTAAGAACCTCTTTCAATAAAACAACCCCCATCCACTCCCTTCATACATCCAGAACACCAGAACTCTGCAGATCACAATAAAATCTCACTGGAACTGCAATTTCACCTAACATTGGAGAGAGATATCTTTTGGTGTTTTAATGGCTTTATAATACAAATATACACTTTTTAAAATACAAATATAAGTACATATTTTGGTTATCTGTAACATTTAGAATGAAAAACTCTTTCTGTTATCCAGAATAGTCACATGCATTATGTTCAGGGTCAATTTGACCCCAGGAAAAACTAAAACAATTTCAAAAAGTTTAGGGCCCTTAAGTTTTTTCAAGATTATAATGTTCCCAGTAAATGAGGAAAAGACATTAAATATGAAGAAAAAATAATGTCGTCAATCATTTATTTAGAGACGTTAAACACTTGAGCTTCCATGTTTAACACAGCTTCTACGCATGTTTATTTAAACTTCAACATAAAATCTTTTTATGATTTAAAGAGCAGAAGTGAACCGTTATGGTTCATAGTTAAGATTAGCAATAGTTTTACCATTTCTGAACCAAAAAAGGTAGAACTAATGAAAAAATTAAAGCTAAATCAATTATTTAACATTGCATCTGTTGTTTCTGAGTATGAAAAATTAATTATTGGTGTTATTCAAAGTGATTTAAATATGGATTGACTTTTTTTTTTTTATATTATGGAAGCCAAAATGTTTGATCTCACACATTATATAACTAAACATGTGTGGAAGTCTACATATTATGATTGTGTCGGTTTTAAAGTTATTTATTTAGGCTGATTTTCTATGTGAACCTGCTTTCTGGAACTAAAATAACTTAACATGTTGGATTAACTGAAATAAACGTGATCTCTCTGACTACACGGTGCCACTAGTTTACCAACAAATGAAAATCAAAGTAAATTGCAGTTGTTTTTGGGAACAAGTATGAAACATTTGTTTATCTTTAATTAGTCCAGACTCACAAAGTAGCAAAATCAAAACCTCTGCTGATAAAACTGAGAAATTCTCAACATCTAACAGCTTTGAAGACATTTTGTTGGCGTATTTTGGATTCCAGTGAACATAAAATCTTTTAAATTTGGCCAGTAAAGAGGAAAAATGACTTGAGTGATTTCCTAAACTCTACTCTGACCAGTATCTTACCTGGAACACCCCACTGATGTTTGTTCTCGCTTCCAGGACCAGTTTGAGTTTGCGCTGACTGCAGTGGCTGAAGAGGTGAACGCCATCCTCAAAGCTCTGCCCCAGTGAAACCAGTCCAGCCTCCAGTCCGACTCTCCTCCCCCCGTTCCTCTCTGCCATGATGAAAAATGACTTCTTTGCCTTGAAAACCTAACAGTGATGTCACATAAAACGAAGTGAAGGTCAGGAAGGATTGACGCAGCAGGAGTGGATTTTTAAAGGTTTGTGGTGCAGGTATGAAACTCTGAACCACAAACTATTTCAACAGCAGATTTATCTTCTACCTGTGAAAATCCAACCTCAACTTCCAGTCGCTCCAGTTTAAGCCAGACTTCATTTTCCCTCGTCTGTGTGGTTAAAGTTTGTTGAACCTGTGCTGCTGTCGGATGGTTTCCAACCAAGCAAGGAAGCCAAATTTAAAAAGATCTATTTTAAATATATAAAGTGTGATGGATTAAATTCTATTTCCACATCCTGCTGCATCCTCCTCATTTGACTAACAAAAAAAATATATATATATATACACACACACCCTCCTGTTTGTGCCACTCAGATCATTTTATGTCTGTGGATATATTGTTGACCTCTTGCAAGACAGAAAATGCCATTAAAAAAAAAGTTATTCTATGAAAAATCAAAGCTATTTTGTATCTGTGACACTTTAAATAAATCTTTTTGTGTTCAAGTGCTGCAACAACTTCTTGTGACCTGTGACTTTGTGCTCCACAACTCCTGATTTAACTTAAAGGTGATTCTTAAACAGATCAGTCTATAGATTAACAAGACATTTCCTGCCTTGTCTCAGTGGACTTACCCTATCTGACCTGCAGCTGCTGCTCCAGCATCTAGCCTGGTCCTGACGCTAAAGTACTGCTCACCTGCAAATACACAACAGTCACTGGAGCATCAGCCTCGACTACTTTAATATTCACTGCTAAAGTCAACACAGACAAGAGAATATGCTTGACGTTCTTTATTAGTTTGCACAAATAAAAATGAACATGACCGAATGTGCAGAGTTGAAGGAATGAGTCCAGTATGGCTTCATGGAGCTGCAAACTGCAGACGGATGTTCCAGGGACTTAATACTCCTCTCCTTCCTCATCCTCCTCACCCATGCTGTCAGTTCCCACCTCCTCGTAGTCCTTCTCCAGAGCAGCCATGTCCTCCCTGGCCTCTGAGAACTCTCCCTCCTCCATCCCCTCTCCAACGTACCAGTGGACGAAGGCCCTCTTGGCGTACATCAGGTCGAACTTGTGGTCCAGTCGGGCCCAGGCCTCGGCGATGGCGGTGGTGTTGCTCAGCATGCACACGGCCCTCTGCACCTTGGCCAGGTCTCCTCCAGGAACCACGGTTGGAGGCTGGTAGTTGATGCCCACCTTGAAGCCAGTTGGACACCAGTCCACAAATTGGATGGTGCGCTTGGTCTTGATGGTGGCGATGGCGGAGTTGACGTCTTTGGGCACCACATCACCACGGTACAGCAGACAACAGGCCATATACTTGCCGTGACGAGGGTCACATTTCACCATCTGGTTGGCCGGCTCGAAGCAGGCGTTGGTGATGTCAGCCACGGAGAGCTGCTCGTGGTAGGCCTTCTCTGCAGAGATAACTGGGGCGTAGGTGGCCAGGGGGAAGTGGATACGAGGGTAGGGCACCAGGTTGGTCTGGAACTCCGTCAGGTCCACGTTCAAGGCTCCGTCGAAGCGCAGGGAGGCGGTGATGGAGGAGACGATCTGTCCGATCAGCCTGTTCAGGTTGGTGTAGGTGGGACGCTCGATGTCCAGGTTCCTGCGGCAGATGTCATAGATGGCCTCGTTGTCCACCATGAAGGCGCAGTCGGAGTGCTCCAGGGTGGTGTGGGTGGTCAGGATGGAGTTGTAGGGCTCCACCACGGCTGTGGACACCTGAGGAGCCGGATAAACCGCAAACTCCAGCTTGGATTTCTTGCCGTAGTCGACAGAGAGGCGCTCCATCAGCAGAGAGGTGAAGCCGGAGCCGGTTCCTCCTCCAAAGGAGTGGAAGATGAGGAAACCCTGGAGGCCTGTGCACTGGTCGGCCTGAAACACCACAGTTCAAAGTGTTAGATCTCACATGAACATCAGTTTAAAAATGCAACACTTTAACATGTCTAAGGAGTCTGGGCTTACCAGCTTGCGTGTTCTGTCCAGAACCATGTCAATGATCTCCTTTCCGATGGTGTAGTGACCACGAGCGTAGTTGTTGGCTGCATCCTCTTTGCCTGTGATCAGCTGCTCGGGGTGGAAGAGCTGACGGTAGGTTCCTGTACGGATTTCATCTGCAGAGCAAGGAGAAGTCAGGTTTAGAATTACACTAAACTATGGAGACAATTTTCTGAGAACTAGTGCTAAAATGAGCTGGATTAAAACCTCAAAATGCAGAAGTTCAAAGATTCAAGTCACATACATAACATGTTTAAAGTTGCTGCAACTCAGCTACACAAAGAACCTAACATCCTATGAAAAATTAGTTATGTTTTTAGAAGAGGCAGCATTCCTCTGCCAGGCTTGAGATAAAAGGCAGCATATTTTGTTTGAGAACTGGGCAGCAGAACGTGTTTTTGCGGCATTGCTAGTATAATGGTGTCTTGTAAACCAGTAAGGGTTGGGCACACTTCTGTGCATGACACAAATATAAAGACATCAAGCCTAATCTTTTTTTTAGGTTTTGAGGATGTACTATTTGATATTTCTACCACATAATTCAGAAGATGCAATCTCTGTTTTGTGAAACTCACCGATGACTGTTGGCTCCAAGTCCACAAACACAGCTCTGGGAACATGTTTTCCAGCTCCAGTCTCGCTGAAGAAGGTGTTGAAGGAGTCGTCTCCTCCTCCGATGGTCTTGTCGCTGGGCATCTGACCGTCCGGCTGGATGCCGTGCTCCAGGCAGTAGAGCTCCCAGCATGCATTGCCCATCTGGGCGCCGGCCTGGCCGACATGCATAGAAATACACTCACGCTGCAGAAGAGAAAGAGGTCAAAGTTAGACTTTATGTTTTAAACAACAATTCTGGTGATGTAAACAATCTCTACAGTCACTTCTGCATCCTAAAAACAGGTCCAAAGCTGATTAGTTTGAAAAATTACAACTGTAGCATCATAGACAACAGTGGAAAAGCAAATACTAAAAAAAAATTAAAGTAAATAACTTGAGGTTTCATAATATTTAGTCTAACTTTACCCTGCAAATTGAGTTACAAATAAAACATGGACATTTATTTATTTTAAACTATAGCATACCTTGTTTGCATATTACAAGATCAAATTTTAGGAAACATGCAATAAACAACTTCTATATCTTTTAAGTATTTTTTTTAATTTTATTTGTACATAGTGTGCCTTTTTAAATTTTTTTATATATAGCTGAGAGTCACCAATCCAAATTTCGCTGTGTGGAGACAATGACAAAGATTCTTGATCAGCCAGAAACACTCCACATATGCAAATATTACCCCATTTACCTGGAGTGTCCCCCTTTAAATACAAACTAGTTATGGCATAATTTAAATAACTTCACTATCTGATCTGTTACACACAAAGTAATAGTTTTTCAATAGTAAAAGGGCAAAAGTTGAAAGTTATCTCTCTATTTTAAAATTCCAAATATTACTAATAGCTACTACTGGCCCACAAAAAATATGCCTGTTCAGCTGCATCTTATATAAAAGTCTATTTAGAATTACCTTAGCTTTATTTTTACCATTTAGTGTTAAAATGTGGGGTTTATATAACTGAAAATGGCAGCAGACACTGTTTGAAATGCCAATAGGGGTTACATAACCCCGACTTTCAAGGATTCTTTCCAACAGTGCGCCGTTTTGCAGCTTCCTGGAATTTTAAACTCTTAAACCCTGTCACCGGATGTACATTAATGCATCTTGGCGGGAACATGCTCAGTCACATGACCGTTTCCCTCCCAGTGAAACTCAGCCAACAGCAGCGTCTGAAAGCTGCCGTCCCGTCACATGGCAGGTTTCTCCTCCCAGCGGCAGACCAGTGAAAATCCCCCACCGGCAGAGGCTGTCTGAAACCCTGGGACCAGCCTCCACCCTGCCCCCACACTGCTGCGTTCACGGACAGGGCGTTATCTGATGGCGCCTCTAGTTAGCTCACTTTTTATTAAAAAAAAAGCGTGGCCTTCGGTGGAGCTACTTCCTGGACAACGTGGCACATGCGCACTCAAACTTATACAACTATTTTAATGAAGTTTTGCCGTCAGCTAACGGGCGAAAACTAACGGTTTGGCGGTTTAACGGTACTTTCCGGTTCGTTTTCTCCTAAAACTGCGCCACTAGTTCAGCCTCACCCACGTCACGCCGAGTTAGTCATGCGGGGACGCGACAAAGAGCCGCCATTTTAGCTTAAATAAACCGACTTTTAGCTAGTTTTAATCTCAGACATACTTTCGTCAACGGTGTTAATATTCGACAGTTACTCGCATTGTTCAAAACAAACGCAACGACTTCTCTTCCAACAAAGACAAAAAGTAAGCCGTACAACATATTAAATTGTGCTTTTAAAGCTTCAGAACAACATTTTTGGCAGCTTATTCCGTCTAAACTCACCATTGTTAGTTCAGTAGTTGTCCCTCTAACCGACGTGAAGGATCGGGTGTTGAAGGCAGTAGTGAGGGGCGGAGGAGCCGCCGCTGCTTTTATAGCTCCCCGGGAGGCGGGGCCACAGCGGACGTTTGAATTTCCGGTTGGCGGGAACAGCCGTTGGCCGGAACTGCTTCAGGAGCGCCCCGGAAGTTACAAACACCGGAGTGTAAAATAGACAAATGTAAATATTTAATGGTCGAATTTTTGCCTTTTACATAGCTAGAAGTTTCACATTTAAGACGTTTTGATCTTTGTTAATTCTGTTGATGTAATACATAAAATTCAAGAGCAGAGTGCTGCCTGAAGATGCGTTCAAGTTCCTCTCCGGTGCAAATTCAATAACAAAGTTCAGCTGCGGTTTTCCACTCAGCAGCTGCGGTTTTCCACTCAGCAGCTGCGTCTGCAACTTTTGCCCGACCCGTAAAATGTGACTTAAACACAACAAAACAACAACAAAAAGACAGAGAATGATCAAGAACAGAGGCAAATGACTAAAAAGATGCAAAAAATACCCCACAAAGAAAAAAAGACACACCAACTGACCACAAACAGAAGGAAATGGCCAAAAGCAGATGCAAAATAAAACAGTAAAGCAAAACAATCACGACACACAAAATGACACAACCACAAAAGACACTAAACAAAGACTCAAAACAACCACAGAGACTCAAAATGACTGCAACATAACCTCAAAGACACACAAAACAACCATTAAAGGGGGCAAAATGACCACAAAGACACATAAAACAACCAGAAAGACACAAAATGATCTAAAGGAGATGCAAAATGACCACATACAGAAGTGAATTTGTCACAAAGAGGATTAATATAATCACTAAAGACACATAATGACCACAGAAACTCAAAATAAGCACAAAAATATGCAAAAAATAATCACAATAGGCACAAAAAACTACAAAAAGAAGTATAATGACCACAGAGATGCAAAACAACCCCCCAAAATAGCAAAATGACCACAAAAACAAACACAAAAAGACTCAAAACAAACACAAAGACAAAACTCTCCGCACTGAGGAAGAAAATGATGACAAAATGGCTCGACACAATCACAAAGACACTCTAAATGACCACAAAGAGGTGTAAAATGAGGAATGCATAGAGATGAAATGCAATAAAAGAGAAGCATGAAATGACCACAAACTGATGCAAAACAAAAGCTGCATGGCTCCATTTCATTTTTAAGTTCTAAGCCATATTACATATTTGAAAGAATTTCATCCAACACACTTCCGACAATGACACGTTTTACCTTTGCTGACTTTTGTCCTGTTGATCTTCTGACACATTAACAAGGAAAACAATATACGTGATTAAGGAGGTATAAATTGGTTAAATTGTGAAATTTACCTTGAAAAGATATTTCCACTGTATAATAACCATCTAATGGCTAATTTTCCTGACAGGACCAAGGATTTTTTAAATATCTTAATAAAGATTGATTGTATGAAGTACAGAGCTGAATTTCTCTGGAGATACAGGACAAAGTCTGAATATTATGTGTTACCGCCGTTAATCCTTTAGGAATGACACACTAAAAACCATAAGAACGCTGATATATTGACAATGAAAACAGCAGATTGTACAGTACAGTGTACAGCTGAATGATTTTATTTGAACAGGGAAAACTCTTCAACACACTTAACTAATCAGACAGTTTTCTTACGATACAATCAGATCATACAGTGGCTGTACAACGCTAAAACACAGTTCTTTTGTTATGTTGCATAGAAAGGAGCAAAGACTTTAGCAGCTGCAGAGGTGAAGCATCAATGCACATTTTAACTTGACTAAATGTTGCATTTTTTTTTTAATTGCCAAAAACAACCAAAGTTCAAGACATCACAAGCTTGAACACAAAAGGGCTGCAGTGTGCTTCAAACAAAGTGCTTTTCAGATAGTTAAGTCGTCGATGTAGCAAAGTTTGTTTGAAGCGCACTGATGCCCAAAAGAGCCCAGAAAGCATCGGTTTGTTTGTTTTAATTCAGACTCAATACTCCTCCCCCTCTTCCTCTCCTTCGTCACCGATGCTGTCGGTTCCCACCTCCTCGTAGTCCTTCTCCAGAGCAGCCATGTCCTCCCTGGCCTCTGAGAACTCTCCCTCCTCCATCCCCTCTCCAACGTACCAGTGGACGAAGGCCCTCTTGGCGTACATCAGGTCGAACTTGTGGTCCAGTCGGGCCCAGGCCTCGGCGATGGCGGTGGTGTTGCTCAGCATGCACACAGCCCTCTGCACCTTGGCCAGGTCTCCTCCAGGAACCACAGTGGGAGGCTGGTAGTTGATGCCCACCTTGAAGCCAGTTGGACACCAGTCCACAAATTGGATGGTGCGCTTGGTCTTGATGGTGGCGATGGCAGAGTTGACATCTTTGGGAACCACATCACCACGGAATAACAGACAACAGGCCATATACTTGCCATGACGAGGGTCACATTTCACCATCTGGTTGGCCGGCTCGAAGCAGGCGTTGGTGATCTCTGCTACAGAGAGCTGCTCATGGTAGGCCTTTTCTGCAGAGATAACCGGGGCGTAGGTGGCCAGGGGGAAGTGGATACGAGGGTAGGGCACCAGGTTGGTCTGGAACTCCGTCAGGTCCACGTTCAAGGCTCCGTCGAAGCGCAGGGAGGCGGTGATGGAGGAGACGATCTGTCCGATCAGCCTGTTCAGGTTGGTGTAGGTGGGACGCTCGATGTCCAGGTTCCTACGGCAGATGTCGTAGATGGCCTCGTTGTCCACCATGAAGGCGCAGTCGGAGTGCTCCAGGGTGGTGTGGGTGGTCAGGATGGAGTTGTAGGGCTCCACCACAGCTGTGGACACCTGAGGAGCCGGATAGATAGCGAACTCCAACTTGGATTTCTTGCCGTAGTCGACAGAGAGGCGCTCCATCAGCAGAGAGGTGAAGCCGGAGCCGGTTCCTCCTCCAAAGGAGTGGAAGATGAGGAAACCCTGGAGGCCTGTGCACTGGTCGGCCTGCAGGGAGGCAGATAACCTCTTCTTAGTAACTGGTAAGATTCTGAATTGAATGGATGATTATTGACACCAAACTCACCAGTTTTCGAATCCTGTCCAGAACCAGGTCAATGATCTCCTTGCCGATGGTGTAGTGACCACGGGCGTAGTTGTTGGCTGCATCTTCTTTCCCAGTGATCAGTTGTTCAGGATGGAAGAGCTGACGGTAGGTTCCTGTACGGACCTCATCTGCAGTCAGAAAACATTGACGGTACAATCAAACTTTTCCATTGCTACTCAATGTTAAAACACACTTTACAAAATTTCTGTGTCCTAAATGTATCCAGAGTGAAGAAAACGCCACCCAACAATCTCCTTATTGATCTCACCGATGACTGTTGGCTCCAAGTCCACAAACACAGCTCTGGGAACGTGTTTTCCAGCTCCAGTCTCACTGAAGAAGGTGTTGAAGGAGTCGTCTCCTCCTCCGATGGTCTTGTCACTGGGCATCTGACCATCCGGCTGGATGCCGTGCTCCAGACAGTAGAGCTCCCAGCATGCATTGCCTATCTGGGCTCCGGCTTGGCCGACATGGATGGAGATACACTCACGCTGCAAAAAACAAGTGGTTCAGATGTCAAGAACAAAATATCACAGCACAACCCAATCTCTTCCACACTGCGAGGTATACAGATTTCAAATGACTGGAAGAAAAATAGGACAACAGATCCATCAGTGCAAAAGTAATTAACACCGCGAGTTTTCAGGTCTATTTCCCCAAGACAAGAGCTGTTACTTGATCCTATTCACACCAAGTAACAGAACCAAGTTCAAGTAAATCTACACTTCATCGGAAAGGAAAAAAGCTGCAGGAACATTTTAAAAAGGCAGCTGTGATTGTTCCTCACTGTAAGCAAGCAGGAGAAATGTTAAAATGCCACGATGAGTCACTTAGGAGCTCGACAATCTCACATTTTTACAGCTAAACAGAGAGAGAGCTGTCAATAAACTCCAAATATCTGATCAAACAAACAAAATATCAGTATCAAACCTAGTTTTATCGTTTTTCTGAGGTGTTTTTCCTTAAAAATCCTGTAAAGTTGATCATTAGAGGCATATAAAGAGGTCCTCACCATGTTTTTGTTGCTTGCAGCGGTCCCTGGTTCACCTGAGATGAGTGGCTGGGGATGTTGTGTCAGGTACGAGTGCAGGAAGCTGCTTTATAGCACAGCATCGCTAGGCAACAGTCTGGCATGTTGTGGTAACTGGAGGAGCTGCAGAAGCAAACAGCAGCTCCTTCAATGAAACATGAGGAGGAAGAGCACAAAACAGAAAATCTACCAAGATATAAGGAATAGCGGCTGTTGTTAGACAGCTGAGTAACCGTCAACAATGACCTGAGTGGCTGTGAAATATGAGCCCAAACTACCTGACGTCTCCTCAGTTTGACACGTTAGATTTAAGGCTGGTTAGTTGTTTTTACTGAGCAGCAAACGTGGAGTCAAATATGTTTAAGGACACTTCATCTCGCTGTGGAAACATTTCATTGCTGACTGATCAAACTCGCAACCCTTCAGTTGAAAATAATTCATGTGCATGAAGGAATTACTTCCCTCACATGCTTGTGTTGACACGATGCATTTGGAGCCAGCGTTTTCTAATCGCACAGGAGATAAAACAGATTATCTCCGCAGAGTGGACTGAATAGGCTTTTGTTACAGATCACCGTTGCATTGCCTCTTTGGCTGACATTCATTTGCATTGCAAAGGCCGTCGACTGCAGGGGAAAACATTAGAGCGCTCGGCTCTCAAAGGCCACTGACATCTGAGATCTGTGTTTCTTTTCCAGCAGGTTGCACAGCGTCGATGTAGGTACACAAAAAAGAGAAAGGCAGCACGGTGGACGCATTGACTTAACTGGACACATGTAATACTACCAGCGAGATTAACAAAGGATTATGATTGATCCCAAAGAATTTCCACAAACAGATTAAGACTGAAGTGTTTAGAGAGCTAGCAACATTAAAAGAATGTCAGAAGAAAAAAATTAGTGTAAAATGACGATTGTGCTGTTGAAGCTAAAAGACAGAAACTAATATGGTAAGTCCTAATTTGTGGTAAAAGATATTGAGCTACTATGAATGTTTGAGCTCAAATGGCTGTTTAATGTTTCACTGCTGCATCTAAAGGTAACCGGAGAGATGTAATAACAAGCTGCCAAGTAAGGATTGCCAGAACTTGTTCTCATTTTGTTTCCTTAGTTACTCTCCTGTCTGGCATTGTTTGCTTTAACTTCACTCCAGTTCAACTGCAAACACCCTCATTGGCGAAGTACACTCAGAGGTAGTTGAAGAAACTAATCATCAGGACAAAAGGGGAGGAGGTGGTTTCTGTGAACCTGCAGGGCCTCTCATTGTTACAAGACAGATTTATTTCAGCAGCAAGAAAACAGACAAATTCTAGTTTGCTTTATTTTCCACAGAGTATTCTTGTTTTGTGTCAGATCAATACATGATATTGTTGCAGTTATGACAGCTGAAATACAATAATGTCTCGAAGCGCTTAAAATGCCTCCCCCTCTTCTTTTAGCCCTTCAAACATCACAAACCATTAACACAAAATCAAACCTCAAAGGGCTCATTCAGATTATCTGAGAGCATCTGAAATCTTCAATGTAGTTTTGATGCCTAAAAGGAATGCAGTAAGAGTTGGTTTGTTTGATTTCAAACTTAATACTCCTCTCCTTCCTCATCCTCCTCACCCATGCTGTCGGTTCCCACCTCCTCGTAGTCCTTCTCCAGAGCAGCCATGTCCTCCCTGGCCTCTGAGAACTCTCCCTCCTCCATCCCCTCTCCAACGTACCAGTGGACGAAGGCCCTCTTGGCGTACATCAGGTCGAACTTGTGGTCCAGTCGGGCCCAGGCCTCAGCGATGGCGGTGGTGTTGCTCAGCATGCACACGGCCCTCTGCACCTTGGCCAGGTCTCCTCCAGGAACCACAGTGGGAGGCTGGTAGTTGATGCCCACCTTGAAGCCAGTTGGACACCAGTCCACAAATTGGATGGTGCGCTTGGTCTTGATGGTGGCGATGGCAGCGTTCACTTCTTTGGGCACCACATCTCCACGGTACAGCAGACAACAGGCCATGTACTTGCCGTGACGAGGGTCACATTTCACCATCTGGTTGGCCGGCTCGAAGCAGGCGTTGGTGATGTCAGCCACGGAGAGCTGCTCGTGGTAGGCCTTCTCTGCAGAGATAACTGGGGCGTAGGTGGCCAGGGGGAAGTGGATACGAGGGTAGGGCACCAGGTTGGTCTGGAACTCCGTCAGGTCCACGTTCAAGGCTCCGTCGAAGCGCAGGGAGGCGGTGATGGAGGAGACGATCTGTCCGATCAGCCTGTTCAGGTTGGTGTAGGTGGGACGCTCGATGTCCAGGTTCCTGCGGCAGATGTCGTAGATGGCCTCGTTGTCCACCATGAAGGCGCAGTCCGAGTGCTCCAGGGTGGTGTGGGTGGTCAGGATGGAGTTGTAGGGCTCCACCACGGCTGTGGACACCTGAGGAGCCGGATAAACTGCAAACTCCAACTTGGATTTCTTGCCGTAGTCGACAGAGAGGCGCTCCATCAGCAGAGAGGTGAAGCCGGAGCCGGTTCCTCCTCCAAAGGAGTGGAAGATGAGGAAACCCTGGAGGCCTGTGCACTGGTCGGCCTGCAGGGAGACAGATAACCTCTTCTTAGTAACTGGTAAGATTCTGAATTGAATGGATGATTATTGACACCAAACTCACCAGTTTTCGAATCCTGTCCAGAACCAGGTCAATGATCTCCTTGCCGATGGTGTAGTGACCACGGGCGTAGTTGTTGGCTGCATCTTCTTTCCCAGTGATCAGTTGTTCAGGATGGAAGAGCTGACGGTAGGTTCCTGTACGGACCTCATCTGCAGTCAGAAAACATTGATGGTACAAACTTTTCCATTGCTACTCAATGTTAAAACACACTTTACAAAACTTCTGTGTCCTAAATGTATCAAGAGTTAAGAAAACGCCACCAAACAATCTCCTTATTGATCTCACCGATGACTGTTGGCTCCAAGTCCACAAACACAGCTCTGGGAACATGTTTTCCAGCTCCAGTCTCACTGAAGAAGGTGTTGAAGGAGTCGTCTCCTCCTCCGATGGTCTTGTCGCTGGGCATCTGACCGTCCGGCTGGATGCCGTGCTCCAGACAGTAGAGCTCCCAGCATGCATTGCCCATCTGGACGCCAGCCTGGCCCACATGAATAGAGAGGCACTCCCTCTTCAGAAACATAGCAGATAAATTAGTAAGGTCTTGAGCTGCCTTTTGGGCTTAAACAACATCTTTGAAAGTGCACAGTGTTTGTGTGAGAACGAAGAAACTTACCATGATGATAGATTCCTGCTGTTGATGTTGAGGATCTGCAGAGGAAACCTGCAGTCTGTGAGGGTTTCTCTGCTACTTATATTCCTCCAGGCACTATAGTAACAGCTTTGTTGATCATAAATGGAGGTTAACTGGGTTCAGCTGAGGGGAAAAGCTAATAGCAGACATGCTCCGCCACACATCAATAACCCTTGGTCCTGCACCGGGATAATGTATAACCCTGAGCACAGATGTCAGGCACGTAAAACTCATTCAGGGCACAGGTGACAAAGCAAACAGTGCATTATTTCAGTGTTTGTGAAGCACACTGGGATTAATGAAGTCGAGGCTCTGAGGGGGACACAGATCTCCATGGAGATCCACCAAGAGTGACTCAGCCGGAGTGAAATATTTGCATCCAGGATCTTTTCACAAAGTCGTCTCACAGCAAATTATTTGAATATTCATAAACTAGCAGAAGTGAAGCACAAATGCACAAAACCGCAAACACAAATTAGTAGGAATAATGTCCTTTGTGGACACGGAGCTTAGAGGAAAGCTCAGTGAGAAACTAACAATAGCAAGTCTGTTTGTTAAAGGACACTAAAAATCTATGTGCTCTGCTAATATATAATAGCAATTTAGTTTTATCAAGTTCAGTAAGACAAATTAAACATGGGAAAAGTTGCCTCAAATGGCTAGACAAACTTTCATGTTCACAATCGCTGTTTACAATTTCCAACCATTGGCTTCCATTCATAATTACATAGCAACCTTTTTAAATTTGAAGATTCTACTTTGGGATTTTTATCATGTAAAAAACTAACTGCAGTCAGTTGACGTCAGGATGGACTATAAAGTCTGAAACAATGAAACCTGATTGCAAAAAGTTGAAATCCTCATTTGTACCAATGAGATAAACCTCTAGTGTTCTAGTTTAGTGGACAGAAAACATGTTCCTGACTGTTTTATTCCTCTCCAGTCTCTTCATTTTTAGTATTTTCCATTAATTTATCTTACAACATATCCTGTTTGGCCTTGTAGTATTTCACACTATTTTATTCTCTTTTACAAGCCGACTGCTCTTTGTGCTGATTTTCTGTCTGCGCTTCATATCGCTGCTTCATTGTTAACAGTGTTCTCCCTCACTGAATAAAATTCCTGTAATAATCCTCGCTGCTGTTTGACCCATTGTTGGAGAACAGGATGTATTCCACCTCTTCCCTGCAGCTGAGGCCCGGCTGGCTGCTCTGTTGTGTTTTCCACATGGCTGGACGTCCTGTTGTTACAGAAACACCGAAGGTCACGCTGCTGCTATGAAGCTCAAAACATCAGGGGCCACAATGCGACATGTGGGTGTTAAAGCACAGAAAAACAGAAAATAAAAGATGTTGTGTTGGGTGTCACACCAATCTGTTTGTTCAACAGATGGAACGGTTTTCAGCAAACTTTTAATGGATAAACAGCTGAAATACTGAATCCCGAACACACGTTTAATGAGGAATATCGCTAAAGACTCACATTCACATTTGATTTTACTGTGCATAAATACTAAATGGAGGATACACTAAAATAATCAGACTCTTTTCTGTTAGTGTGACGGCATCTGAGCACGTCGACTTCCATGTCTGAATGAACAACCAGCTAACTTTTAAAAAAAAACTGTGATGGCAATCTTACTAGATCAGATCTAGGAACATTTCTGCACCACTTTCAACATGCAAAGCGATTAGATTAAGGTTTTACCCATGGAAGCATTTCTTTCTGACAATGTCACATCTATTCTGAACTGAATTATCCATCAAAATCAAACCATTGCTTCCGGCTGTTTGTAGCAGACTTTCCTACAAGTGTATTAAACATCTGCAGCATCAGAATCCACGTTAGCATCTCCAAAGAGAGACAGAGTTGTGCACGTTCACCCACAATTTATTCATTACTTATTATGACCAACATGGAGCAGCTTGTTGTGGAAGTTCAGTGATGTGGAGGCAGACTCTGAGAGACACACTGGACACTCAGAAGACTTAGGTTGAGAGTGAGGTGGTATCAGGAGAAGTGACACCGACAGAGCAGCAGTTCATGCAAGCATCAGTTCTGAGGATTCTCTCTGATCTGTGGGTTTATATTGTAGTTGGGAGAAGGTCAGATTTACAGACCAGTATGGACACAGCTAGTCTGCTTAGTCACATCAGAATAGACAGTATCTAATCTCCTGCAGCGTCTGCCTGTCTGAAGGCCATTATGACCTTGGAAAGGGGAAAGAGTCGTTTTTCCTTCACACAGCTACTACATTAGATTTTCAGTGGATTCTAAATATGCAGCTAAGACCTGATATTTAGATTTTAAAAACATGTATTCATGCAGTCTGGATTTGTTTGAGCATTATACATTGCCTGAGTCCAATCTCACATACACCATCATTCAAAAGTCACCCAGGCAAACTCCCACTTTTATCCATGTTCTAACATAACTGCACAAGGGTTTTCTAATCATCAATGAGCCTTTCAACACCATTAGCTAACACAATGTAGCATTAGAACACAGGAGTGATGGTTGCTGGAAATGTTCCTCTGTACCCCTATGGAGATATTCCATTAAAAATCAGCCGTTTGCAGCTAGAATAGTCATTTACCACATTAACAATGTCTACACTGGATTTATCATTCATTTCATGTTATCTTCATTGAAAAAAAAACTGCTTTTCTTTCAAAAATAAGGACATTTCTAAGTGAGTCGGAACTTTTGAACGGTAGTGTACGGATCCAATGTCAGAAAATGGGCTTTATTTGATTTGGGTCCAACTGATGTGAGTGCTGATGATTTTAATTCTTTAAATAATGTCATTTTATTTCATATATGAAAAGTCACCCAAGAATGTGATGAGGAAGTAAAACCGTAACAAACATCCCACACTAAGAGAACATGTTATTTAATTCATCTTTAATGAGGCTGATTTGATCCAACAGATGGTGCTTTAGATACCACACGGACTGATTCCTCCTTCATTTTTTCCACACAGTGTAAAAATATCTTCGTATGGGTTTAACTTTGGTTTCTGCAGTGCGTTTCAGTAGCGTCAGCTGCAGTTCTGTGACTAGTATGCCGTCAAAACCTGATTTCTACTGGAAACAACACTAAAGAATGGTGGTAAATAAGAAGGTGGAGGAAAAAAATCAGCAGCTGAGTTTGACAGACAAGTTTAGCTTTTCATCCATCAATGAAAAGATGAAAAAAAATCAAAATAAAACCATATGTGCATTAGAAAACTGAAGCCACACGTCAAGTCATGTCCTCAAAATGGCCGATAATATAAATGACAGACTACTGTTCCCGTTGAAAACCCTACAAGCCCAACAAGCTGACTTTGATAATCTACCGTTCAGATGGGTGGTGTCCTCCAGGGCTCTATTCTAGGACTTCTCAGCCACGTTTCATAGAGTGACTCCATCTGCTGTCACAGTGTTTGTTGTGGTACAAAGCAAATGACAATACAACGAAACGCTTCATGCAGGGAACCGTGAAAAGTTCTCAAAACACAACCGGCGACAACGCACAACATAAAACATCTTGACATTCATACAGTACATCCGCGACGTAATTATCCGGTTAAAATAGAATTAACACATGCTTTGTGTTTTGTTTGTTAAAAATATGAACAAAAACAAATTAACGAGTTTAATTTTGGGTTTTACTAAAACATCAGAAACGAAACCAAATTCTTTATCGTCTTTTAACTTTGTTTTGTGTAATTACTAACTGGCACCGTTTTCAACATTATCTCGTGTTGATGCAGGTAGACATTTAGTGACGATACGACTGTCTTCATGTCTCAGATGTGTGAGGGGTGATCGGAGCAGAGGGGCAGAAACTGTAGGTGGCGCTGTCCTCAAACCTTCTGGGTAAAGTTCTCAGGGAAAACACCTTTGGCTGAAATATCTTTGTTCTGCATCCAGCTGGACTCGGTCACGCCCATGAGCCAGCCGTCATCCTGCAGACGCACAATAAAAAATAAGCTTCATTAAAATATTTTCACATCTACAAAGATATGTGAGTAAGCAACGAGGAAACAAGGGTTTAGATGTATGAAAACCGTGAAATGTAAAGTTAAAAAAAAAAAAAAACAGTGAAATGCAACATGTGAAAAGAAACTAGCCATGATTAAAAATATAGGAACTCTTGAACAAAACCAATTAGATCAGACATCAGAAAACAAACAAAAAAAATTACTGAGCTGTTAATTTTTGTCTCAAAATCCTGCAAATATTCAGATTTCAGTGATACATGACAAACCATAGCACTAAATGTTGTCTTTGCTTGTGAATGTGCATTTCTTTTGGCGACCAAGCTAGTTAGCTTGCTAACTGACAGTAGCTAACTTCTAAGCATGCTAGCAGACTCACAGACCCTCTGAAGAATCACACCAGCACCATCTATTTTGTCATTTTGTGTGATGAATAACTTTTTCTCTGAGACTAAGTTCCGAGAGAAAGTGGCCACAGCGGCAGTCCACTGTTGGTGTAGCTCGGTTGGTTGCTAAGTAGTTTTTTGGACAAATCGCATACATTATTAGTTGAGTTTCCATCCAAATGTGGTGCTTTTCCCCCCAGATTTTCTAAGAAAATCTGCAGAAGAAAATACAAGTGAACATCCTTTTTCCATTCACTGTAACTATTTCAACATTAGGAGTTGTATTTTTGAGATAAAGAAGAGGTTGCAACGAAAGGAAAACCGAAGACACGATTATAGAGGCCAGAAGAATTCCTGACAATGATATATTAGGTTAAAAAGAAGGATTAAATAAAGGAGGGTTAAGTTAATTAATTTTCACTCACATGTAAATCTAAGTTAAACTGACCTGCTCATCAGGGTTGTCAAAGGCCACAACCAGCACCATGTCTCCGATCTTCAGCTCCAGCTCATCGCCATCAGTGGCGGCGTAGTCGTGTATCGCTTTCACCTGAAGTCGGAGAAGCACCAGAACACAAGTTTACATTAATATCTGCTCTGTCAAAAAACACAGAACACTAGAAAGTGCACGAAGCTCCAGAAAACTTGAGCTCTGATCAAGGATAATGGTGAAGTGGACTCGCCTTGTAGAGGAACCCTGGAGGGAGTTCACCATCGGAGCCGTTGGTCACCGCGCTCTGGAAGAAAAATATCAGAAAAGTCCACGTATGTCATTAAAGAAAACTGTTAATGTGGTTTGTTTGGTGAAGAAAGTCTGATGACTTAAAGTGTGGAACAAAGAAGGGAAGAGGGGGACGTCTTTCTGCCACTTTCACCAGATTTTCCGGGATTCTGGACTACTCAGGATGTCCGTCCAACTCTACCTCTTCATCATCCCCCCATCCTCCCTGATCCACGTTAGCACCGTCATCGTCGTCCCAGTTGGGTTCGGTGTACGAATGCGCTGCGTAGCCGCCATCTTGGCTCCAGCTCTCCTGACCCTCGGTGTCGTCCCAGCTGGGCTGAGTGTAGCTCTGGGCTCTGCTTTCGTTGGAATCCCAGCCGCCCTGCGCATCCTCTGGGTACCGGTCGTCGTTCCGCTCTGGTTCCGGCTCGGTGGCGTCCTGTTCTCGCTACGAGGGTTGTGGAGCATCATGGGAGGTTTGGAGGAAGGGCAAGTGGACGGGCAACGTAAAGGAGGTAATAAAGGTCACGACCGAGAGTTGAAAAGGGAATTAAGAAGCCAAAGAGGGAGGTTTGGATGGATGAAACGAAGAGTTTAGTGTCCATAAACCAACAGAAGAGAAGTTGTGGTTTCCTATTCAAAGAGATGAACCCTGCTTACCCATGAGTCCCATGACGGCGCCTTACGGGGAGCAGTGAGGAAACAAGACGAGGTAGGCTTTAAAATCCATTGTTAGAATGTGTACCCAACATCAAACATGAACATTTGTATGTTTCTAAAGGAAGGATTCATTTTTTTTGCTTCTTTTTGGCAGACTGATTCATTTCAGGAAGAGGAAAGCGCTAAAATCTTTTTCAGTTTCAGGTTCCAATGACATTGAGACGTGTAAAATGTAAATAAAAACAATAATTAATACAATGATTTGCAAATCTTTTCCAACCTATATTCAACTGAATACACGACAAAGACAAGAAATGTAATGTTCAACCTGATAAACGTAATTGTTTTTTTGCAAATGTTCACTCATTCTGAATCATGTTCCATAAAAGCTGGACAGCAGCAAGAAAAGGCTAAGAAAGTTGTGGAATGCTCAGAAAAATACCTGTCTGGAACATTCCACAGGTGAACAGGTTAGCTGGAAACAGGTGAGCATCGTGATTGGGTGTAAAAGGAGCAAAACCCCCATAAGGATGACTTAGGTTGCAAATAATGTTTACTGGTATCAGGAGAAGTGACACCGACAGAGCAGCAGTTCATGCAAGCAACGCCAGCATCAGTTCTGAGGATTCTCTCTGATCTTTGGGTTTATACTGTAGTTGGGAGAAGATCAGGTTTAGATTACAGACCAACATGGAGACAACTAGTCTGCTTCATCACGTCAGAGTCTACAATATCTAATCTCCTGCAGTGACTGCTTGTCTAAAGGCCATTATGACCTTAGAGAGGGGAAAGAGTCATTTTTCCTTCACAAAGCTATTAGATTAGATTTTCAGTGGATTCTAAATATGCTGTCAAAACCTGATTACTAATAAAGTTTATCAGTTTGAATATCAAATATCATGTCTTCGTCATGTTCAGGGGGTCCTCGACTTACGTTGGAGTTCCATTCCTACGGCGTGACGCAAGTTGATTTTCGCCGTAGGTCAGAACTCCGGCCAAAATGTAAACAAAGCCGTTTCATGCGTCACAATATTGATCAGTTCTTCTGAAAAGTCATGAATACCAATGACGAAGGTCGTCTTATAGCACAGCTTGATGACATGTTCGTCCGCTCAGCTCACCAACCAGTTCCAACGTAACGACAAAACGTCGAGGACCCCCTGTATTCAGTTGAATATAAGTTGAAAAAGATTTGCAACTCATTGAATTCTGTTTTTATTTACGTTTTACACAGTGTCCCACCTTCATTGGTGTTGGGGTTTGTAGATAGAACATTGTAGACAGGCTGCCTGGCTGTGACTCATCTGAAAGGCGTTTAATCAGCTTATTAGTTCCAAACATGCAAGGCGAGGCTGACTGAGCAAACACGCACACAATGACATGCAGTGAAGAAATCAGAGGGTTGTTTCCTGATAACACACATCGACTGTGTTTACATGCATCCAAAAATGAGATTTTTTATGCACCAACTTATGCACTTAAAACTCACATAATTTTGATTAGATATTAAAGATAAAACAGCTTAAAATAGTCACGTTTAATGACCGTACAATTGTAACTTATAACAGAACAAAAGCTGCACTTCTGGTGATGTAAAACCCCCAAATTAAAAAAAATTAAAAAGTAAATGTTATATCAGATTTGCAGGTGAGTTTGTTCATTTAACCCAAGTAAAATGAAACTGTTTTATTAAATTGCTGAACCCCAGGTCAGTTAAAAATCTGACAAAAAAGTCAGATTTTTAACTTTCCGACAGCTCTTGAATTCATCAAATGTGGAGAAAAGGAACCAGATCTCAACTCGAAATTGTGATGTTTCATTCAAATCCTTTCATTTTACATGTCTCAGTTTAAATTTGGCCAAAAATACACAGCTTGCTCTGGATTTAGTTTTAAAAAAAACTGCAACAAACAACAATAAGACAAAAATTACATGAAAACAAAGCTGAGTGGAGACTAGTATGGGAACTAAATAGAGACTGAAGCAAAATCAAACTTACTTGAGCCATAAATTAAATGCAGTTTTTAAAATCTAAATAGTTAAGTATCTATAGCATGTGCAGCCAGTATTGGTGACACCTGTGGACAATGTTTTTACAAATTGACTCCAGTTTTTTCCATTTTTATGGAATAAAAATAATCGATATTTATTTTCCATTTTTTCTAATCTTTCATGGCATTCTAACTGTGTCACACCTCACAGAAGACATTTCTGATTGTTCTCTACTTCTAGTCCTGGTTGTTCTGTTTCTATAGAGGTGCAGGACTTGATGTTGCAGTGAAAAATGAGTAAAAATGTTGGTTAAACCACATGTAAACACAGTCTTCAGCTCTGAAAGAAGTCCACCAGCGTCTGGCCTGAACAGAACAAACCCACCTTTGGAGCTGGTAACTCAACCGGCTGTAAAACCTCCACATCCCAGTCCAGCAGGTTCACCCCTGACCAGGGCTCACACTGCCTCACACACATAAATACATACGTATGCTCAGGTTAGGAGGGTTGGTATAAAAGGGTTGGTTTAAAAACGCCCGCTCTGTAGGTCAACCGTTCAATCTAACATCATAAAGCCAAATATTCCAACAGTAAACGAGAACATCTGAGTGATAGTACAGGATTTTTTGACTAATGTTGGGTGATATTTAATTTTTAATGCAAACCTATGATATAAATAAGCATGTTTTGAAAAGAAAATGACATAAGAACTCGTTAAATTTGATTATTAGAGATGACAGCAGCAAAAAACATTAATAAATCTGAGCAGGGTTGGATGTGGAGTTCCACAAGGCTCCATCCTTGGTCTTCTTTGTTTTTTACCTCTACATGCTCCAACACATGAAACATTTCTTCATTTTTCACCAATGGTTTTATAATTTCGTACTGTTTTTTTCTATATTTGCTTAATTAAACATATTGGTGACATTCTGTTTTATTATTACTATTATTTAAGTAAACCTACATCTGTGCAGCAGCAATTAAAAACTAATGGACTACACTAATAGCCAGGGGTAACAACAACAGAATAAAAACTATTATTTTAGAGGATAATATCTAATATATTTGAGCAGGGTTGGAGTTCCTCAGGGTTCTCCACCACCTAAGGTCCCCCAGCAATCCAAGGTCCCCCAGGTGCCAAAGGTCCCCCAGCAACCCAAGGTTCCCCCAACAACCCAAGGTCCCCCAGATGCCAAAGGTCCCCCAGCAACCCAAGGACCCCTAGCAACCCAGGGTCCCCCAGGTGCCAAAGGTCCCCCCATCAACCGAAGGTTTCCCAAGTGCCAAAAGTCCCCCAGCAACCCAAGGTCCCCCAGGTGCCAAAGGTCCCCTAGCAACTGTAGATCCCCCAGGTGCCAAAGGTCCCTCAGCAACCCAAGGACCGCCAGATGCCAAAGATGCCCCAGAAACCCAGGGTCCCCCACCAACCCAAGGTCCTCCAGCAATACCAGGTGGCCAATTAGTGGCTCCAGTGACCCCAGATATGCAAGTAATGGTTACAGTGACCTCAGATGGTACACTATCCATTCAAGAAGCCAGGCTACCAGCCCAAGGTGCTACCCCAGAAACTCCACTAGACCAGTCACTAACCTTAGCAGCTACATGCTAACATTATGGAAAACACTCAACATCTCTTCAGATTTCACTTTTTATACTATAATTTTATACAGCTATGTTCTCTATTTGTTTAATTCAACATACTAGCGAGGTTCTGCTCTGATGCTATCATGGCGGTACTACTACTATCAAGGCAGTATTACTACTGCTGCAGTTAGTTCTTGTCATGATTAGATTAGATCAGTCGGTCTGACCTGTAGCGCTGTGTCAGTCGACTCTGTGTTAGCGTCAGGCACCGAGGTTTCGTCCTCCAACTGGCCAGCATGCTGCTGCCTCTGGTCCGGTGATGGCGTCAGTCTGGGCGGAGGCCGACTGGGAGGAGGACCGGGCCTCTGCACCGCCAGGACGGTTCAATCAAATCCACACAACACACGACGAGTGAGCATGCAAAGGCGGCGAAGCAGACAGACGCATGTTAGTACAAACCAGGAGCGAGTTTTAAGATTATTATGTTGCTTTAAAGCACAGTTTCACAAATGTTTGACTCCTACGACCCCAAAAATAATGATAAACAAGACTCGTTATTCTACAACAACATAACACAACATATTTTAGTGTAATTTAACGTCAGTTGAAGTAATCTCGATGTATAAACTGGAGCAGCAGACTCGTAGCTTTTAAAATCTTACCACAATTATGGCACAAATATGCCATCTGTAATAGTTTTACAATCTTATTACATTTTGAGAAATTATCCTGCAACCCTTTCTTTGCAAACCACTGCTTTGGAGGTTTGGCAATTTCATTTTCTCCTCATTTTATTTATTTGTTTACTCATAGGAAACATTAACTAACACATAAATCAACATTGAATTTACACCGGTAGCTGTAAGTCACCCTGAAAACACTTTACAATCAGAAAAGAGAGAAAAATCTGTAAATAACTGTCATACAACATAATTTTTGGTATATTTGAACCATTTTTAAAGTAAAACTCCCTCCAAACATGACAGATGTCTTCACTTTTACCATTCTGCTTTAACTTAACTGATGTTGCATTTATTTATGATTATTATTGCATCTTGTTTATATCTAAAGTATTACTTTCATTATATGTTTCTGATTTTGAAAGCTGATACATAAATAAAGTTAATTAACTGAAAGCTGGATGCCTGAATAATTAAAGACCACACACATTTGCTATGAATCGATAAAACATGAATTTATTCTGTCACATTTAGCTGCAAACAAGCTAAACAAACACGGGGTTTTAATATTTTAGTCTCCATTTACTTTGCTTTCACCATTAGACTTTATCTCCTCTTAGCAGCGCCCCCTGGTGTTTGGACGGCGGCCTTTACAAGTTCCTCTTTTCACCGAAACTATCTACATTATCACACAAATGCTAAATTATTAGCTGCAAATACATGAAATTGAAAGTTTAGAGGCTGTTTTGTAAGAAAATATCTTAGAAAACCTCATCATGTGGACATTTTAAGAATTTAGTTGGACTTTTTACTATTAAAGTGGCAAGAAGAAACACTTTCATCCTGAATATATGTACATTAATGTTAAATTTAACAGTAAAATGCATGCACAGGCAACCATCATCATCATTTTGTACACTAAAATATTGTTTTTGCGTCCCACAAATGCTTTTTACGGCTGCTATTGATCATTTTCAGCAATCGAGAAACCCTTTATAAGGAAGTCTTGATGAACTTGTCTGAACTTTATTCACTTCAAGTCCATACATTTCTCTTTGTTTGACCTGCGTTTATGGCAGGATGAAGTTGTTGTGATACGTTAGGGTCATTTAAAAAACCCTTCAGTGTTTTTAACTGTGTTGTTTTTCATGTTACCTTTGGTGCTGAGCTCGCTGATTCGCTGTGGTTGACTTCCTCGCTGAGAAAAAAAAGAAAGCAGAGGGAAAATGTGAGGACATGAAGTTGTGTTGCACAGATTGTGAAGAACGGAAAAAGAAAACTGCTAAAAAAAAAAAAATACAATGAAAGCCTCAAATTCATCACACATGCAGTTCTGAGCTCCGTCCACATGAGGGCGGCAACACACTGCAGCATCATATTAAAGCGTCACTGAGCAAAAGCATGCACATATAAAAACACACAAAATACAAACACCAAGTTTTAAAGGTTGCAGCTTCAAATCCAGACGTGTGATTCAGTCTCAAGCAAGGTTCTGAACTTTTTACATCTGTTTTTGGTCTACATTTTAAATTTAATCAAGAAATTAATCTGTAGCTCCACTATTTTGTGGATGACTAGAAACTTGTCAAAAATTACAAAAACTTGTTCAAAACCACTAGAAACATGTCTAAAATGACAAAAATATGCCTAAAATGACTAGAAACCTGTCCAAAAAGACAATAAATTGTCCAAAATGACTACAAACATGACTGAAATAACTAGAAACATGTTCAAAATGACTAGAAACTTGTCCAAAAAGACAATAAATTGTCCAAGAAACATGTCCAAAATGACTAGAAACATGTCCAAAATGACTAGAAACATGATTGAAATGACTAGAAATTTGTTCAAAATGACTAGAAACATGTCCAAAATGACTAGACACATGTCCAAAATGACTAGAAACATGTCCAAAATTACTAGACATGTCCAAAATGACTAGAAACATGTCCAAAATGACTAGACATGTCCAAAATGACTAGAAACATGTCCAAAATGACTAGAAACATAATTGAAATGACTAGAAATTTGTTCAAAATGACTAGAAACATGTTCAAAATGACTAGAAATATGTACAAAATGACTAGAAATATGTTTAAAATGACAAAAACATGTCTAAAATGACTAGAAACATGTTCAAAATGATGAAATGCTCAAACTTTGTTTCATGGCCAACCTAGCTGCTAGGCTAACGTTATGCTGATGTGTTTTATGCGGGATGAAGAAAAGCCTGAACCTTCAACGAGACGTTTCTAACTTCCTTTGAACTTCTGCTTTGTTAGTTTGCATCTTACACATGCACAGAAACGCAGCAATATCACACGCTGAAGGAAAAGGAGGGCAAAAAAAATCAGAAACAGGCTCTTTAAAGTGCTGCAGGTTTTACCTCTTAGCACCGTCTCCCGTCTTTGCCGCTACAGTTGGAGTTTTTCTGCAGCAGGAGGCGTCATGAGGCACATTACTCTCTACTTTCTCCTACATTGTCGTTAATTGTTCAGAATCTACAGATGAACTTACTTGAGCTGCCGCTGCTCCTCCAGTTTGGTCATGATGTCGTTCAGGTTTTGGCTGAGCTGCACAGAGGAGAGTAGATTAAACACAGATCAATAGATTTATAGGGGAGTTGATCAGCTGATCAGATGGACTCACTTTGCTCATTTCTTTGTGGAACTTCTCCTGATGACCTGCCAGGCTCTGGAATGTGTTAACATAGACGCCAACACGTCTGCAAACACAAAAATCAGGTTTCTAAACATCTGCTCCGAGCCGTGATGAATCGTTCTGAAGCCAGTTCCTCACCTGTCCCACAGCGCCGGAAGCTCGTCTTGTAGCTCCACGTTCAGCTCCTCGAAGATCCTCTGAGCTCGGCCCAGCTCCTCCTCGGCCTGAACACACAGAAGGAAGTGACAAACGTGTGTCTTTAGTGCAAAACGCTCCACGAGGACGGTATCCATGAGCACACGGGCATGCAGACAAACGTACAGGGTTTCATACGGGAGCTACAGGAACGTCAAGGCCGTGAGGACTCAATAATACGACACAAGAAGAACGTAAACAGCAGTTCTGATTGAGGATCAAATTACAACCAGGCTCATGATCAGCAGTGGAGTCAACTGAGGTGCAACAAATCAATGAAAAGCCATGAAGACGACTTAAAGCTGAACTCAAACAGCTTAGAAGTAGACCAATGGTGTTAGTGTTTCTAATTTTGAAGGTTCAGACAAAGATGTGGTGTTTTGCATGACTTTGTGGTCTTTTTGCCTACTATTGTTGACTTTGTGAGGTTTTGTGGTCGATTTGTTTGATATTGTGGTCTGTTAGTGTCTCTTTTGTCGTCTTTTTGCCCGTCATTGTGATCTTTTTGTGGTCATTTTACCCATAGTTGTGGTCGTTTTGTGACTTTTTGTCGTCTTCTTGCCATCATAGAAGTCTTTTGACCATTTGTGGTCTTTTGCCATGTCATTGTAGTCTTTTTGCCTACTATTGCAGTTTTTTTTGTTTTATTTGCATGTCCTAGTGGTCTTTATGCCCATCATTGTAGTCTTTTTGTGACTTTTTGTCTGTCCTTCTGGTCTTTCTGCCAACCATTCTAGTCATTCTGCCTACTCTTGTGTTTTTTTGCAATGTTTTGTGTTTTTTTGCGTGCTATCGTGGTATTTTAGTGTCTCTTTGTGGTCTTAGAGCCTGTCATTGTAGTCTTTTTGAGGTGCTTGGTAGTTTTTTGCCTTCTTTGTGATAATTTTGTGTCTCATTGTGGTCATTTTATGCCAGATGTAGGTCACACAGACTATATACGTATGAAATGACATTGATAAAAACACTCTCGAGGTGTCGACTGTAAATCAAGTCTCATTTAGAAAGTTTATTTCTGGATTTGTGTCACAATGTAGCCATGAACTCTGTGGCTCAATATACCTCCTTTAACAGAAGACCATATCACATTTGTGGTCTTTTGTCTCTCTTTGTGATGATTTTGTGCCTCTTTATGATCTCTTTGTGGTCATTTCACTTTTTTCTTGTGTTGATTTTGTGTCCCTTTGTGGTCATGTTAGTTCTCTTTGTGCATTTCTTTTTGCCCATCATTGTGATCTTTTCGCCGGTCATTGTGATCTTTTTCTGTTTTTTTTGCCCGTCATGTGGTCTTTTTGCCCAATATTGTGGTCTTTTAGCCCATCATTGTGTCTTTTTGTGATCTTTTTGAACATCGTTGTAGTCTTTTTGTGACTTTTTGGCCATTCTAGTGGCCTTTTTGCCTGTCATTGTGGTCTTTTTGAATGTCATTCTGGTCTTTTTTCCTACTACTGTGGTCTTTTTATGACATTTTGTGGTCTTTCTGCCTGTCATTGGGTCTTTTTGCCCATTATGTGGACGTTTTGTCTGTGATTGGGGTCTTTTTGCCTGTCAGTATGGTCTTTTGCCGACTATTGTGGTCTTGTCTGTTTTTTTGGCCAACTATTGTGATATTTTTGCATCTGTTTTTGTGATCATTTCATACTTCTTTGTGGTCATTTCACATCTTTCAGTGGTAATTTTGCATCTCTTTGTGGCAGTTTTGGATCTTTGAAGTCATTTTCCGTCTCTCTGTGATGGTTCTGCGTGCTTTTGTGGTCATTTTGTGTCTCTTGGTGGCAGTTTCTTGTCTTTCCAAATCAAATTTCTACGCACTAAAACCCACCACGACCATCAGATTTTTACACTCCTCTGTGCTTTCAAGGATCCTCGCTGTAAATGAACACAACCTCACAGTGCTGATCATGGGCAGGATTTCTGCTGGGCAGTTTTGGGAGGTGAGGAGGGGGAGATGAACCAGAGTTTCACCTGGTTGTAGGAGAGGTTAGTCTGAGCCACCTGGTGGGCTGATATCAAACCCTGAGCCCAGCTGGGAGCCGCCATCTCCAACAGGGCTGCTGGCTAACCACACACCATGCAGGACAGATGGAGGAGGACAGAAGGAGAAGAAAAGAGGGAGCAGAAAGCAAACGAGAACAATTCAAAACAAATGCAAACATGTTAATTAGCATTCAGTAAATCAGACAGAACAGTCAGTTGTAATGCGCTTAATGAAGGTTAATTAGCTGCAAGTTGGTTGTTTGACTTAAGGTGGTACGAATGTCCTTGTAGATTAAACAACAAATCAAACCGGTCAAACTCCTCACATGTTTTCTTTTACTAAAAAAAAAAAAACTCAAACAAATATGAAATTCAAAGATTGATTCCAGAATTTCCCTCCGGATTATTAAAATTTTATGCTGCAAACTGCACCTTTGAGATAAAAAAAAACTTTTCCAACTTCTAAAAGTCGCTCAACAAAACTCATTAAAAGGGATTTTTATGTCACATAATCTACATATATACATGTATGAAAACTATACAAACATACATATTTAGTCAGTTCACTTATTTAAAAGGTCAAAATAAATATACTCATTAATGCATTTTATATAATTTAATTGATAAAAATGAGTTATATGAATTATGAATCAATATTTTATTCATATCGAACATTTAAATAATAGTGTGAATTAAGAGGAGCAGAAATGGAGCAGCTCAGCTAATATTAATTTAATGTCAAATAGAAGAAGTCCAGTAGTTTATCTATATTTTTTTTCGGTTGTGCAGCTTTTGTTTGGGGGTGCTTTTTTGTATATTTTTGTACTGTTAGTAACTAAATAAAAATGTAATTGTCCATTTTTATTTAAAAAAATAGAAAAGTAGAAATGAATCATGCATGAAATAAATAAATCAGAAATAACACGACATTATAGGTCACAATAAAACATTTTAAAACCTGATTTTAGATGCAAGTTTATAAGAATTCGTTAGAAAAATAATGAGTTTAAGTTTAACAAGTGTGGTAAATAGTTTAGATGTGTTTTTATTTGCAGGTGCGACTCTTGTCTATTTCTTTTCTTTTAATCTGCATTCCTCTCTCTTGGTATGAAACAGGGGTGTTAAACATGCGGCCCGTGGGCCAAAACTGGTCCTCCAGAGGGTCCAATCCGGCCCGACTTTGTAAAGTGTAAAAATTACAGAGAAGACATTAACTGCAAATTATAAATTAGTAGAAGTATAAATTTAAAATAATTTCTAGACCATGAAAAGTTGTTTTGATCATAAAGTGAAAAACTAGATTGTTCATTGTTCTTTTGTCATTTTGTGTCTCATTTTTGAAATATTTTATCTTGTTTTTTGTCTGACTTCTGTCTAAATTTTTTATCATTTTGTTTCTCATTTTTATTTTTTTGTCTCGTTTGTTGTTTGTCCATTTTTTTGTTGCTTTGTAAAATTTTTTTGTTTGTTTTTTGTTTTGTTTTGTGTCGTTTGTCTCATTTTTTTGTGGTTTTGTGTCTTATTTTTGTAATATTTTGTCTTGTTTTTGGTCTTTTTTGTCTGACTTTTGTCGATTATTTTTGTCGTTTTGTTTCTCCTTTTTGTCTCATTTTTGTCATTTTGTGTTTTTCTTTATTCATTGTTTTGTGTATTGCTTTTGTCGTTTGTCCATTTTTTATCACCTTGTAACTTTTTGTCTAATTTTTTTTGTTTTGTGTTGTTCGTCTAATTTTTTTCTCGTTTTGTTTCTCATTTTTGTAATATTTTGTCTTGTTTTTGTTGTTTTTTGTCATTTTTTGTCTGATTTTTGTCGTTTTGATCATAAAGTAAAATACTACATCTTTCAGTTCCAGATGACTAAATGTTTTGTGTCTTTGTAGATAAACTGTGATCTGGAAGTTGTAATGTGGAAATGATAAACTGAGGCTGAATGTCGTTGAAAGTGAATTTAATTTTCTTGATAAATTTCAGGTTGTTCATGTTTTTTAAAAAGATAATTCCTTAAATGTGAACATTTTTAGCACTAAAACAAAGTAGTAATTAGGAGTTGTGTTTATTTATAGGTTGCTATTCTGTGATTTTACACTTCAGATCAAATTGGGCTGAATGTGGAACTAACCTGAACTAAATTGAGTTTGACACCGCTGCCGTAAAATATTAACATAATGTGCTGCAATTACCAAAATCAACACATTTCCAAAAGAGGATAGCAAAAAAAGGTGGTATGAACTGTTTCATACCGCCTTAAGTCAAAGAACGGTTTCTTTAAACTCTGATATAAGCATGCTCAAACACACACCAACTGCGACACAAACACACACACACTTCCTGGTTGTTACCTTGGCGATCTTGGCCTCGTCCTTCTTCTTTCCTTTCTGTAAGGAGGCGAAGTGATGCCGGGCGCTGTCGAAGTCCACCATCTTCCTGTCGCGCTTCGCTATACGAGCCTGCAGCAGAGCTCAGCTGTCAGTGTCTTTACCGGTTCAAACGCTACAAACATCGCAAATGTGCTGATTTATACACAAAAAATAACAAATATGATCATAATCCACAGTAATTATCACTTAAACACCAAGACCAGGCTGTCAACACACCTGCAACTACACCATATTATTACACTTTAATTAAATAATCATGATAGTTTTTATTAATTTAAACCATTTAAGCAGAATATCAGTGATTTATTATAGTTTTCATTGAGCCTATTTGTTATAAAGTGTGTTTGTTTTAACAGAAACCCTCAGAATAGATTGTAACAAACAATTATTTTCATTATGTTGCACATATTAGTTAATATTTAAGAGATGGAGTGGAAAAAAAGGGGCTCATCATTGAACTTTAAAAGTGAAACCTGTAAACGAAAGAGAAAGAAGTTTCCAGCACGCAGGTAGATCCTGAATATAGATGCTGTGGATGACAAACATGCTTTTACTTTGAAAAACAGACACACCTTGATGTCAGGAAGCTGAGCCAGGTACGTGTCCATGGAGACCAGAGATTTGTCGGTGATGTTCTGGTGGTAGTCCAACCACAAGGTGTCGGTGTCCTGAAACATACCAACGTTTCAACCTTTCATTCCCGCTAAAAGTGTCGTGTTTTCACGCTGCTTGTGTGGATAAAATGTTCTGACATGTAACGTTTACCGTCGTAGTTAAACTACACCAACACTGGAAAGCAGAAAACTTGGTGGTTTTAGTGTTCGTAGTGTGTCTCTCTGTTGTCATTTTTTTGTCTGTTTGTGGTTGTTTTGTGTCTCTCTGTGGTCACTATTTGTGTCTTTGTGGTCCTTTTGCGACTTTTGTGGTCACCTTACCTCTATTTCTGGTTGTTTTGTGTCTCTTTGTGGTCACTATTTGTGTCTTTTTGCGACTCTTTGTGGTCACTTTACTTCTAGTTCTGGTTGTTTTTGACTCTTTGTGGTCTACATTTGTGTCTTTCTGGTTGTTTTGCTTCTCTTTCTGGCCATTAAATGTCTATTTGTGTTGTTTTGTGTCTCTTTGTGGTCATTATTTGTGTCTTTGTGGTCATTATTTGTGTCTTTGTGGTTGTTTTGCTTCTCTTTCTGGCCATTAAATGTCTATTTGTGTTGTTTTGTGTGTATTTGTGGTCACTATTTGTGTCTTTCTGGTCATTTGTGTCTTTGTGGTCTTTTTGCGACTCTTTGTGGTCACTATTTGTGTCTTTGTGGTCCTTTTGCGACCTTTGTGGTCACCTTACCTCTATTTCTGGTTGTTTTTGACTCTTTCTGGTCATTAAATGTCTATTTGTGTTGTTTTGTGTGTCTTTGTGGTCACTATTTGTGTCTTTGCGGTCACTTTGCTTCTATTTCTGGTGGGTTTTTTTTACTCTGCCATAATTGAATGTCTTTTGTGATCATTTTGTGTATCTTTTTGGTCATTCTTGGTGGTCATTTTGTGTCTTTTTCTGGTCATTTTATCTCCATTTGTGGTCAGTTTGCTTCCTTTGTGGTAATTGAATGCCTGTTTGTGGTCATTTTGCATCTTTTTGTTAGTCTCTGTGGTTATTTTGCATCTCCTTCTAGTCATTTTGATTCTCTTTGTGGTCATTGTTTATGTCTTTCTGGTCTTTTTGCTTCTCATTCTGTACATTCTGTGTCCGTTTGTGTTCATTTTGTTTCTCTCTCTGGTAATTGTATGTCTTTTTGTGGTCATTTTGCGTCTTTTTGTTGTCTTTTCGTGACTGTCTGCGCTCTGGCAGAGTGAAAATGGCCTGATGAAGCGTTTCCACCACAGTTCTACAGTAAAGTTTGCTACAGAATCTGCTCTAAAACTAACATTTCTACTCGGTCTGCTGCACCAGTGTGTCCCACAATAAACCAAGAGAAAAATAGCTGCACAGTCTGACTAAAATCAGCATCAAATGCAGATTTATAACACATTTTTTACATTCCTTTTTTAATCATAAGTTAATATGACTGTCAGTGTAAACTTTGTGCTTTTGCTGCTAAATGTTTGGTCCTGAGCTCATCTGTGGGACACACTGGAAGCTTTTCCTGCCTTTTACCTCCAAGTTATAGTCCATCTCCTTCTCTATCATCTCCTTCAGAAGCATGCAGTTCAGAGAAACAAAGTGGGTTAGCAGCGTAGAAAAAGAAGGAAAAACACACTGAAGTCACACAGATTCAGACTCGTTCAGACTCAGGAGGGAGAAAACAAAAACCACGGTGAGTGAGACACATTGCTGTCAGAGAGAAGACAGGAAATGATGAATCTGTCTCACCTCTGCCATCGCGTCCATCTCCTCTTTGCCAAACCAGTCGGGTTCGTACATTTCAGCCAGACAGTCCTGCAGCCGCCGCGACGCATCGTGCATCGCTGGAATACAAACACATGAACGCAGGTTTACGTACGAGACCAACAGAAACTGATTCAAATGTTCATTTACAGCAAGACACTGGTTGAGTTTCTATTTGTTGTCTCAATCTTTGTCCTTTTGGGGATATTTTTAGTCTCTTTTGCAGATTTTTTCCATTTCTTGGTGGTTGTTTTTTGTCTCTGTGGCCATGTTGAATCTTTGTGGTCAACATGCATCCCTTTGTCGGTCATTTCATGTCTCATTCTGGTTGTTTTGTGTCTCTTTCTCATCGTTTTGTGTCTCTTTATGGGCGTTTTTTATCTCTTTTTTGTGTGGCTTTCTGGTGGCGTTGTGTCTCTTTTGGGTCGTCTGGCGTGTTTTCTGTGATCGTTGTGTTTCTCATCATTTTGTGTCTCTTTGTGTTTGATTTCTATCTCCTTGGCATGGTTTTGTGTCTCTTTGTGGTCACTTTGTGTCTGTCTGGTAGTTTGTGTTTCTTTCTGGTCATCTTGTATGTCTCTGTTCTCATTTTGTGTCTGTTTTCGATAATTTTGTGTGTCTTTCTGGTTGTGTTGTGTCTCTTTCCTATCGTTTGGTGCCTTTGTGGTCATTTCACATTTCTTTCTGGCTGTTTTTTGTCTCTTTGTCTTTGTTTTCCATCTCCTTCACATCGTTTTGTGCCTCTTTGTGGTCATTTTGCATTTCTTTTGGGCTGTTTATTGTCTCTTTTTGGTCATCTTGTGTCTCTTTGTGGTCACTTGCGTGTTGCTGTCACTGTACATCTCTTTCTGCCATCATTTAGTGTCACTTTGTGTTAATTTTGCCTCTCCATGCGCTTGTTTTGTGTGTCCTTCTGGTTGTGTTGTGTCTCTTTGTGATCGTTTTGTTTCTCCTTGTGGTCATTTGCATGTTTTTATTAGCTGTTTTTGCATCACTTTTGGGTAGTTTGTGTCTCTTTATTGTCAACTTGTGCATCTCTGTGGTCATTTTGGTGCCTCTGGTTGGTCATTTTGTGTCTATCAGTAGTGGGTTTCCACTAGTTTGTGGCTGTTTGCGTGTCTTTAGGGTAGTTTTTAGTCTGTTTGTGGTCATTTTGTGTCTATCAGTAGTGGGTTTCCACTAGTTTGTGGCTGTTTGCGTGTCTTCAGAGTAGTTTTTTGTCTGTTTGTGGTCATTTTGTCTCTTCTCATGGTTGTTCTGTTTGGTTCTTGGACCTGTTCTAGGCCAGTAAGACATATTTTTAGTCCTTGGAAAATTCAAAACGTACAACAAAAAAGACACTGGAATGAACTGATGAAATAAACATAATGTGCAAGTTTTCCTAGCAGAGTGTAAACTAAAACCACAGTTCCAACACCTACTTTTCACTGCCGTCAGGTAGGATTTCAGGTCTTTCTGCAGCTTGGTGCCCTCTGTCTGAAACAGCCATGGAGGACGGTGAGTAACAAAGCTGCAGCCACGAGTTATTAAAACATCAAACGGCTCTGTAATTTGTGTGTCAGTAGCATCGGACACAAACAGAGTTTTATTAATCTTTTTGCTGATTTCTCGACTTGAATTACAAAGATTCATCTCTGACCATCTGCTTGTTGAAGTTGGCCACCATCTCCTCGAAGGCAGCATCTCTGGTCTCGTCCGCTTTGCCGAGTTTCTGCAAAACCTGCGGAGAAAAGACATCGATCCGTCATTCATGTCCTGTTTCATTCGTGCTGCTTTTGTTCAGATCTATAACCGGAGGCATGCATCTGTCTATTTTCAGGCCCGTCAGAGCCATGTGTCTGCGGTTTGCACCAGCTGCATGTGGACTAAACCGGTTTCAGTTTTACACCTTCTGACTGTCTGAAAGACCCGTGTGAAGGTTCAGACGGGGTTTTAGGGTTAACGTTAGAGTCAGGTTTAGCTGAAAATGAATGGTAAAGGCATGTTGTCATAAAGGGATTGCTGAGGCGTCTAGGTGCCTCTGATTCACAGTCAGTATTCAAATGAGAAATTAGAAATAAACCTTAAAAAGATACATTGACACTCAAAATGGATGGAAAGAGATGCAAAAAACAATAAAAAGAAGCAAAATGAACACAAATAGAGGACCAAATACAGAAAAAGGTGGTGCAAACTGGCAAATTAAATGACTCGACTAGAAACAGCTGCAAAATAAGCATAAACTGATACGAAACAGCTGCAAAGATGCACAAATAAACCACGTCTGTAAGTGGAAAAATTGCAAAATGAGTGCAATAGATGCAAAAGCACAAAGAAACAATTGAATGAAAAAGGCAAAACAACGACAAAGAGATGCAAAATGAACACAGAGACAACAACCACAAAAACATCTAAAATGACTGAATAAATGACACAAAAAGACACGAAACTACTGCAAATAGTGACAAGATTACTGTAAAGGGACACAAAATGACCACAATAAGACAGCATCAACTAAAAATACACACAGGAAGAAGACAAAAAGATGCAAAACAATGGAGAAAAGACTAAAACAAGATGTAATATTAACACAGCTAGTTGCAAATCCACTGAAATTAGAAACAAAACAACCGGACAAAGATGCAAAATGACCAGAAAGAGATGCAAACTGACCACAAACGAACAAATAGACGCAAAACAACGGCGAAAAGACTAAAATGGGACGTAATATTAACACAACTAGGTGCAAATCCACTGAAATTAGAGACAAAACAACCGCAAGATGCAGCAAAATGACCAGGAAGTAACACAAAGTGATTAAAATGAGACTCAAAACACAAGTATGGAATAAAACAAGTCCAATTTGTATCTGCAATGTGGGCAGTTTTGAACTTGCGACCCCTTCAGAAGCAAGGTGAGAAACTTCAGCTCATGACTGTTCTTTATTAGGATAAAAAGTCAGCATGTGGAGGTCAGAGGTCAGAGCCTCTGTGACCTGAAGACACATCTAAGTTATCCTGAATGACAAGAGAAATGTGGCTCTACTTTTAGAAATATTTCACGCTTCGGTATCTCGACTGGCAAAAAACAACCACAGAGACGCAAAACCACTACAAAGGGACATAAAACAAACTCACAAGGGCTCAAAACAACCAGAGAGAGACACGAAACCTGTACAAAGAGACATAAAACCAATTCAAAAGGGCTCAAAACAACCAGAAAGAGACGTAAAACCACTACAAAGAGACATAAAACCCACTCAAAAGGGTTCAAAACAACCAGAAAGAGACGTAAAACCACTACAAAGAGACATAAAACCCACTCAAAAGGGTTCAAAACAACCAGAAAGAGACGTAAAACCACTACAAAGAGACATAAAACCAACACAAAGGGGCTCAAAGCAACTACAAAGAGATGCAAAACCACTACAAAGGGACATGAAACCAACTCAAAGGGGCTCAAAACAACCAGAAAGAGACACAAAACCTCGACAAAGAGACATAAAACCAATTCAAAAGGGTTCAAAACAACCAGAAAGAGACGTAAAACCTGTACAAAGAGACATAAAACCAACTCAAAAGGGTCCAAAACAACCAGAAAGAGACACAAAACCTGTACAAAGAGACATAAACCAACTCAAAAGGGTTCAAAACAACTACAAAGAGACATAAAACCAACACAAAGGGGCTCAAAGCAACTAGAAAGAGACGCAAAACCTCGACAAAGAGACATAAAACCAATTCAAAAGGGTTCAAAACAACCAGAAAGAGACACAAAACCTCGACAAAGAGACATAAAACCAACACAAAGGGGCACAAAACAACCAGAAAGAGACGTAAAACCAACTCAAAGGGGCTCAAAACAACTAGAGCGACACAAAGCGGCGACAGAAAACTACAAAACCCCTATGAGGATCCACAAAACCACGACAAAGAGACATAAAACTCAAAAATCATTAGCATTTTAAGCTAGCAAAACTCTGACACGACATAAAACAAGCAAACGTTGTGAAAAAAATGCTCTTTCAAGTAGTTTCAGAGCCGTATTTCACATTTAAAAGAAAAAAAATTCAGTCAAAACCTTAAACGAAAACAGAAAAAAAACTCAACAGTGAACCACCCAAACTGGAATATTAAAAATTCATATTTCAGCAAAAGAGTAAAATGCATCTTTGGTGAAAATAATACAAACAGCACTGTTTTGTCTAGATTTTTTTATTTTATTTTGATTGCTGCTTCTAAAAAACTCTTTCCATCCTATTTTCATATTTTTGTTAATTTTATTGTGCTTTTATGCTTCAAAGTATATTTATGATTTTGTTCAGTAGAGCAATTAAATAAAACAAAAATATGTAAAGAATAAAAATAATTTTCTACCGAATATTCAAAAATATTTTTTTGCTTATTTTTTAAATCAGATTTTACAGATGCTATTTATTTTTTAAACTTATTTTCTACCTTTATAAAGTGTGATTTTTCCATGTTTTTTTTAAATTATTTATGACTTTATTTTTTTTCTCAACAGATTTTTTTCAAGCTTTTTTTGTCTGTTTTTAATGCGGATTTTTTTTACTCCTTTGATTTAGTTTTTTTTCCCCATTCGCTAAATTATAAAGATTTATAACTTTCAATTTTTAAATTATTTTTCATTTATTTTGTGATCATACATCATTTATTTAGTTTGTAATTTACATATATATGCATTTTTTAAGAGTTAATTCAAACATTTGCATTTACTTTATTTCATTTTTACTAATCAAAAGTAAAACCAAAAATAGAATTATCTTGAGAAAAAAAAGAAGTAATATATAAATAAATACAGGGAAAAATTACAGTCTATAAAAGTACAAAATAAGTTTAAAAAAATCAAAAAGCTCATCTGTAAAATATGATTTAAAAAATAAGCAAAAAACATTTTTGAATATTGGGTAGAAAATTGAAATAAAACTAAACTCGGTTGGACTTGTGTTTTTGTGTGTTTAATGCGCTCTGAGTGGATGATAAAAATAAACAGACAGCAGTTTGTATATTTGTTATATTTCTGGTTACACCTGCAGGATCCTGAGAGACAGAAAAGGAGACATCAGTGCGTTTCCTTTGTTGCTGTCGGTGAACGAGGTCAGCAGCTAATCTGATCAGATGCACCACCTGCCGCCGTAATCCTGCGACCGACACACAAACCAGCATCAACCCCGGCGGGGGACTTCCCACCGCCTCCGTTTATAACCCTGCCGGGGAAACACCGAAGCATCTCCACCGCACACAGCTGCCCTTCTGACTGGAAGCCTCTCAGGTGCGTTCAGGTGACGACGTTTGAACGTTTTCATCGGAAACGTCCTCGCAAAGATAGAAGCACCGACGTGTGTGAGGCAGCCGACGGCGTTGGGTTTCAGCCCCCAAAAATACCCCCCGAGCTCACACACTGTGGGGTATTAAGAGCGACGGGGTGGAGGTCCATAAATATAGATGCAGCCCCACCCACCTACCCACCCACAGCACAGAGGCATGCTGGGAGAAGTGGGAGGAAGGACAGGTGTTCAACGTCCAGGTCTGACGAGTTTGGATTCAAATGACTGAACTCAGACGGAACAGGAGAGATTTTCTACATTTTTACTCAGAAATTCAGACAGATTTTTAATCAGGTTTGTATCATGAGGTCACAACACCTGAATGCTTCAGTTTCTACTAATGAATTTCTACATTTTTATACAAGTAAATTTAGCATCGTAATTTAGGTCCACATCAAAAATCTGTGACCATAAAATTAGATTTTTTTTTTTACTATATTTAAATCAGACAAAATTGCGGATATTTCCTGCTATCTGACAAAAAAGGTAAATAATATTTTAAACTGTTATTTTTCAGGGTTTTTTTTGTTAAATTACAAATAATATCCAACAAAATCACTGAAAAAAAAGCTAATTTACACATTGACTGTAGAAAAAAAATGGATAAAACTGAAATAAAACTGAAAAAAAAATTACAATGTGTGACCATAAAATTAGATTTTTTTTTACCGTATTTGAATCAGACAAAATTATCATTATTTTTACATGTTTGCTGTTATTGGACAGAACAAATATGTATTTTTACAAATTCCAACTTGTGTTTCTACACATCTGACTGTAAAATTACACTTTTAATGTATTTAAATGAGCAGAAAATCTAATTATTTTACAGATATTTGATGCTATCTGATATAAAAGGCATATAATTTTCCAAGCTGTTATTTTACAGGTTTTGTTTTGTTAAATTACAGATAATATCTAGTAAAAATGTAAATTTATATATTAACTGTAAAAAAAAGGACAAAAGTGTAAATAAAGTCAAAAAACCTGCAAATTTACTCATAGAAATGAGTTATTTTACATGTGACCACAAAATGACACTATTTTTTTTACTGTTCTTAAATCAGACGAAATTATCATCATTTTACAGATATTTGTTGTTATTTGACAGAAAAAAATCTGTATTGAGGATTAAAAAATGGTAAATCCTTTAATAACTTGTTATTTTGCAGATTTGGTTTTGTTAAATTCCACATATTTACCAGTAAAATCGCAGAAAAAAAGCATGAATTTATGTCTTAACCCTAAAAAAAACTGGTTAAAACTGTAAATAAGGTTGTATTTTTAAATGTTTGACTGTATAATTACACTTTTACTGAATTAAAATGTGCAAAAAAGCAAATTATTTTACAGATATTTGATGTTATCAGATTTAAAAAAGGTAAATCATTTTCTAATCTGTTATTTTACAGGTTTTGCTTTGTTAAATTATGGATAATATCCAGTAAAATCACAGAAAAATATGTAAATTAACATGTTGACTGTAGAAAAAGACAGGACAAATTATTATGATTATTAATTATTACTATCATGAGAAAATAACATGTTGGAAGTGGCTTCAGGTTCCACTTCTGCTGCAGAGTTTGTTTCCGAAACGTACAATATTTTCTGGTTTCTTTCCTCCTCTGTGACACTTAACTGAGTATCTTTTGTCATTTTTCATCTTCTTTCATCTCATCTTGGACATTTTTCACCGTTTTCTAGCATTTTTAAATTACCGTAGACGTTTTATGTCACAGATCCATGACTTTCTAATAATTTCCAGCAAAGATTTCCATGAAGAACTTTGAACTTGGCTGCAGCTCCAGCTGGAAATCCTGCATTAATTCCTCGACACTTTCCTCACAATTTCCTTAAAATTTGCTGCAAATTACAAGATATGTCCAACAAAATGCAGCACAATTTGGAACTAGCTACATAAAAAGGAAAAAAGTGCTGTTTTATTTGAGTTTTAAGGAGGAAAACTGAATAATCAGCACTGATATACATTAATTTCCTGAAAACAAAAGGAAAAAAGCTCCTCATTTTATTTCAACATGACAACTGCAGTAAATTAGAAATCCACTTTAGTTAGTTTTTACTTTGAATTTTAGTTTAAAGTTCCTTAATTTTGTGCATCAAACTAAGAAGAAAGAGGAGACACACTTCAGTGATTTTTATCTGCGAAATTTGCTGCAAATTACAAGATATTTCCATGAAAATGGAAAAAAGTGTTGTTATATTTGAGTTTTAAGGGGGAAAACTGAAAATTTGCTGTAAATTACAAGATATTTCCAACACAGTCCTGCACAATTTGGAACTAACTACACAAAAACTCCTCATTCTATTACAGCAGACGTTTTATGTCACAGATCCGTGAATTTGTAATAAATTCCAACAAAGATTTCCATGAAGAACTTTGAATTTGGCTGCAGTTCCAGCTGGAAAAGCTGCATTAATTCAACGGTGGATTACAGAGATGAGTGCGTTTATTTAAACTGAATTTATCTCCAGTATTTAGTGTGTATTCGTGATAAATTAGCCGATCTTTCTACGACAGCCTGATGGTGAAGTGGGACGACTACGGAGGTCAGGTGAGGCTGGAGGAGGCGTTGCCTTCAGGTGCTGCTTCCTGTCGGGTTTTCCTCCTCTTTAGCTCCCAGCACCACAGCGAGTCTCCGGCTGCTTTCTAAAGGGCAGCTCCACACTCATCCGGATTCCTCTCCCAGCATGCTCTGCGGCACAGCTGACTGGGTGACATTACATCACTATGACTACAGCGGCGGCACCCAGGAGAGGCTCGGGATTACTGGGGCAGCTGGTCCGAGTCAAATTAGTACTTGGAAATGAGGGAACAATAATGAACCGTGAGCAGAGTCAGAACCAGAGTTTAGTAGAATCTAGTCTGTGTCGCTTTACATAAGACAAAATCAAGATAAAATAAAGATCTGATACGATACGATAAAGATAAGACAGAGATAAGATAAGATATGATGAAAATAAGATACGATAAAGATAAGATAGAGATATGATAGAGATAAGATAAAAATAAGTCATGAAAAAATTAAGATAAACATAAGATAAAGATAAGATGTGAGAAAAATAAGATAAAGACAAGACAGAGATAAGATAAAATAAGACAGAAATAAGATACGATAAAAATAAGATATGATAAAGATAAGATAAGATCGAGATAAGGATGGGGTAAGATAAAGTTGAAATAAGATAAAGATAAGTTAAGGATAAGATCAAGATGAGACAGAGATAAGATACAATAAAGATAAGATAAAGATAGACATAAGATATGATAAAGTTGAGATAAAATAAGATAAACATAAGACAAGATAAAGAAAGGGACAAGATAATGATGAGATGAGATGAGATAGAGATGAGGTAAATATAAGATAAAAAAATGATAAAGATAAGATAAAGATGGCGATACGATACAACACAATAAAGATGCGATCAGCCACAACATTCTGACCAGTGACAGGTGAAGTGAATAACATTGATCATCTTGTTTTAATGTTCTGCTGGGAAACCTTGAGTCCTGACATTTATGTTGATGTTTGACATGGACCACCACCTAAACATTGCAGGTCAGGAAACAGAAGGTTTTTAGTCATTTTGGACGACTCTGGAGTGGTTTCTGAGAAGGTTTTAGTTACCTTGGACGATTGAAGCGGTTTTTGAGAAGGTTTTAGATACTTTAGACGACTCTGGAGTGGTTTTGGAGGTTTTTCTTTTTTGTAAAACAAAACGTAATTCTTATATCCCAAAATGGCTCATATAGAGTTCACAATAATAACCATAAGAAACTCTACAGTTCTAAGGAGATTACTCGCCTGCTTTAGCTCGTTGTTTTAGTTTTACGGCCTACAACTTTACTGTTTACAGTCTGTTTTCATCACTAAATGCTCAGCAGCCATAAAGTTAGAGATCAGTTGGTGAACATTTTGGAGAGTTTAGCAACTACAGAGCCACGTATTTCCCTCAGGGGGTGGTGGAGAACAAAAACAGAGCTTAAAGAGAGGAGATATTGGACTTTTAGTGGACATGAACATGACTCCAAATCAAGCCGTACATCCAGAATATTATCTAAACAATTGGAAAAAACTGTGCAATATCAGTTTCATATTTTCATTTCCTAGGCGTAATGTTTGTGCAGTATTTCATTTTCATTCCGCATCATACTTATATTATCTTACTGCTTTTTTACTTTTTAGACACTGCATTTCCTATATAATAACATCGGGCACATCCTTTGGGATCAATAAGGTTTTACCTCGTGTGTTTTTTTAGCTACCGTATTGGCCCGAATATAAGACGACCCTGATTATAAGACGACCCCCTCTTTTTCAAGACTCAAGTTTGAAAAAAGACTTTTTGAACACCAAATTAACCCTCTAAGCGCCAAAGTCGCAATATTGCGACAAGCAACATTGCTGAACATAACAAGCTATAGCTGCAAATATGGTGCCTCATATGGTTACTACTTTACACCAGGAGATGGCGGACATCTGGAACTTCAATCTGAGCATCATTTGTGGGCGTGTTTTCATTCAAAGTTTTGGAGTTTATAGAGTTTGAAAACCGCCTCCCGGTCGAGGAGACGAGGGTCGCAGTCGGAGCGCAGCAGAGCGCACGACAGCGCGAGAAAACTCACCATTCTGAGAGGTCTGTTCACCGTTGACGAAGTACTTCGTCAAGTAATGGCTGACTCAGATTCTGAAGAGGAATATTCACCCTCTGATGAAGACGTTCAGTCGTCCAGTGAGACAGAAAGTAACGCTGCGTCTGTGCGTAACGGCAGCGAGTCCGTGCGCCATGACAGTCCACAAGCAGCACATACTGGAGCCGATGCTTTGCTTCACCGTGTCCAGGGTGGCATGGTGGGTGTAGCAGGGGTGGTCAAAACACCGCTAATAGTGAGGTGGGTAGCGGGGATGCAAAAAACCGCGGAAATAGCGGCAGACGCGGGAGAAAATGCACTGATAACAGCGGCGGAGGCCGCAGTGGCGTTCACGGCCCCGCCGTAAATGACGATCATGATGGCTGGGTTTGCTTGAGAGATGAGGAACAGTGTCACAACTGGATCAGACATTTAGATGAGCCTGTTGGGTATCGTGGAGAAAGGAATCTGACAAATTCTGAGCCAAGCAATGCCATCTTGATCGATAAACATCTGTGAAAGTTATGCAATCCATATGTCCGCCGCCTGGTGACGTCATGATATGCAAATTAGATGAGTGAACTTACTCCCATCACAAACTTTGGATCATACTGATGATTTCACTCATTTACAGTATGCCTTTATCTCTAATCATTTTCAAGTTACAACCTTTTGAAAAAGTGATATCAAAACTGAATATTTTATTGAAAAAACTGTGGTGCCTAAAGGGTTAATTTTTATACAGAAAATAATTACAGTACATCTGAAACAAATGATTATAACAATATATTTGAGAGAAAAAGCATGTTATTTTGCCTCATTCAAATCTTAGTATCTGAACTGGCCTGGGGAGTCAAGTTCAGCATTCGCTTCAATGATATCTGGCGCCATCTAGCGTCGTGAATGGGTATAATGTTTAGACCCCGAATATAAGACGACCCCCACTTTTTCAGTCTTATTTCAATGCAAAAAACACCGTCTTATATTCGGGCCAATACGGTAATTTTGCTGCCCCTAGCGGCCAAAACTAAATAAATTTAGGCACCTCTGAGATGATGTTACCTTCCAGCAATGACACCTATCAGTTATGAGTCGTGTCTGGCGTGTTGCCAGGAGTCATAACCTTTAACGAGCGCCGTAAAACCGACGTGAGCATGCTCAGTGCAGCTCTCTGGCTCAGAGGGTTTCATGCACCGATATCGGTCGGACCGCCTCTTTTTTTTGGAGTGTCGGAGCGTAAAGGAGGCGAGCTGGAGGAGGTGTTTGGTGGAGGGCAGCGTGCCAGCAGACGGACAGCTGAAGCCGACTCCCCCCTCCTCCACCGGGAAGATGATACTCTGACCTTCCTCTCTGCTCCCGGTTCAAGGACTCGCCTGAAAGCTGGTCGGACCGACTTTACTCATTTCTCCACTTGACTTGTCTCTCAACAGATATCCATGAAAAGGGAGAAACATCGAACATCTCATTATGACGTGTAGAGATAAAGCTAAATTCCTCGATATTTTCCTTGAAATTTCCTTAAAATTTGCTGCAAATTACAAAATATATCCAAGAAAGTTCTGCTCAATTTGGAACCAATTACATTAAAAAAAAATGGAAAAAAGTGCTGCTGTATTTCAGTTTTAAGGGGGAAAATTGAAATTCAACACTGATATACCTTCATTTCCTAAAAAGAAAAGGAAAAAAACCCACCTAATTTTAGCAATAAATTAGATATCCACTTTATTTAGTTGGTTTTTATTTTGAATTTTAGCTTAAAGTTCCTTAGTTTTATGTTTCAAATCAAGCTACGAGAAAGAAAAGACACATTTCAGTGATTTTTATTGGGAAATTTTCCACAAAAATGGAAAAAGTGTTATGTTTGAGTTTTAAAGGGGAAAACTGAAAATTCAACACTGATAAAGCTTCATTTCCTGAAAACAAAAGGAAAAAAACTCCTAATTCAACACGACTGAATTGCTGTAAATTAGAGAGCTGCTTAACTTAGTTGGTTTTTAATTTATTTTACTTTATTTCAATGATTTTTATCTCAGACGTGAAGATAATGATGCCTTTCTGCAGAAACACGCTTTAGCAATGCATTATTTTACTGGTGAAATCTAAATTCCTCCAGATTTTCCTCACAATTTCCTTAAAATTTGCTGTAAATTACAAAGTATTTCCACAAAAAAGGAAAAAAAGTGTTGTTATCTTTGAGTTTTAAGGGGGAAACTGAAAATTCAACACTAATATACCTTCATTTCCTGAAAACAAAAGGAAAAAACTTCTAATTCAACACGACTGAATTGCTGTAAATTAGAGAGCTGCTTTATTTAATTGGCTTTTACTTCGATTTTAGGTTGAAAGTTCCTTAGTTTTGTGCTTCAAACTAAGCTACATGAGAGAGGAGACACATTTCAGTCATTTAATCTGGAAAGTTTGCTGTAAATTACAAGATATTTCCATAAAAATAGAAAAAAGGTGTTGTTATATTTGAGTTTTATGGGGGAAAACTAAAGAATCAACACTGATAAAGCTTTATTTCCTGAAAAAAAAAGAAAAAAATGGCATTGACATCTCTTGTGATTTGCTATTCATTAGAAATCCAGTTTCAGTTGTTGTTTACTTTAATTTTAGGTTTAAAGTTCCTTCGTTTTTCTGTATTGTGTGCCGATTTACAGCTGATTGCTAATTTTCTTGAGACTTTCCTCTTGATCACCTAAAAATGTGCCATAAATTAAAATATATTTCGGACAAAGTCCTGCACAATTTAACAGGATATCTTAAAAAATGTCACTAAATTTGAGTTTAGAGGAAAAAAACTGTGAACATTTAAACTAAACTGAAATTGACATCCACTAATATCTAAGAAAAAGACAAAACTCCTCTCTAATTTCTGTGTTTTAAACTGACCTGACAATCAGCAACTAAAACATGTTATAAACAACAGTTAAATTTACAAATAAATTTCTATGGGAGTTTCACAGATCTGACCTGTAAAAAAAAGTGAACTATTTTCCACTTATTTAAATCATTATGTTCTACTTTGTCCCTAAATATTTCAATGCAACAAGTTCGAATCACAATTTCACAGACAATTTGGCCTTTCTTGGGAATATTCTTGTAATTTCCTCCTGAATCCAAACAGATTTTTGGAAATTATGAAATTTGGGACCATAAATAACATCTGATACCAAACTCTGAGCAATTTTCTTCGTGTTTCAAAACGTATTTGGATTTTATTGTCATATATCGAGGTTTTTTTGCCTAAAATATCCAAATCATTCCTAATAAAGACCACAAACCCTTCTCTCTGGATGCACCCATCATTATTTATGATAAACTCGAGCATCTAGGAGCCAGTTCTGATTTTATGTTGAGATCTTGACCACTTTTTTAAAAACACACACATTTTTCTTTCATAATGAGGTACTTTAAGTCATTTTTGGATGACATCTTTCTGATTCTTCTATTTCCTGTAAATCCAGGGATTGTTATTTGGCTTCCTTCCAGATTCTAGAGGACACTGCTGCTCTAAATAAACTCTCACATTAAGACATAAGGAACGTGGAGAGTATTTCATTCAGCAGCTGCTATTTAAAGTCCATTCAAAGGCCTCTGAAATCACAGTACAAGGACAACATCCTGTAAATTTAACATCTGAAATAGACGTGAAACTCTAAAATACTACAGCTTGTCACACGTCAGCCCAGTTTCTGGTCATTTTGAGTCTCTTTGCAAGTGGTTTGCAGTCATTTTAGGGCCTTTTGTACTTTTTTTTTTTACACCTCTTTGCTGCCATTTTTGTCAACACTAAATGCTCAGCAGCAATAAGCAGGCAGACAAAGCTGGAGATCAGTTGGTGAACACTGTGGAGAGTTTAGCAACTAAAGAGCCATGTACTTCCCTCAGGAGGTGGTGGAGAACAAAAACAGAGCTAAAAGAGAGGAAACATTGGATTTTAGTGGACATGAAGGGGGGCTGTGCACAGAGAAGCTTCTAGTCTCCGCTCAGTTCATTAAAACCAACGACTGGAGCATTTTAAACACCAATTATCAGTCAGTTATGCTAATTTTATTGTGGAACGCCATCGCAGTTACTAGCAACACCCTAGGGAGATTACTAGCCTGTTTTAGCTCATTGTTTTGGTTTTACAGTCTGCAAATTTACCGTTTACAGGCTGTTTTCATCACTAAATGCTCAGCAGCGACAAAGTTAGAGATGAGGGACATCATTTTATGGCTTTTTGTGCCTTTTTTCTTACATCTCTTTGCTGCCATTTTTGTAGTTTTTAGAGTCTTTACGTCTGTTTGTTGCCGTTTCTCACCTCTCTTGGATATTTGATTGACTTTCTAATAAGAAAAGTTAACAATCACTTTGAGGCCTCAGCTGCATTTGGTGTTTGCTGCTAACTAGCGAATGCAAACAAACTGCACTGAGGCGGTGAACGAAGGTAAACCTCTTTAGCATTAGCATGTAGCATGCTAATAGTTATGCTTTCGCCAAAATGTAGTTTAAACTATTAACTGCAAATTTAACCTAATGACTGCTTCCATCCACTACTTTTCTGTGATTGTCATTTATTTAGTCAAATGAACAGAAGGTGGCGCTAATTCTCCAGTTGGTGTTGTTAAACCACAAAGAAGAAGAGAGCATGCCAACAACAGAGGTCCACTAGAAGCTCAGTTGATGACAGATATCAACATATCGACAGAACTGTTGAAGAATCTAACTCAGAGAAGCAAGCTGCTGTTTCTGGATGATTTGACAACTTTCTTGGCACAACATCCATGTGTTTGGAGCCGTAAACATTAAAACAGTTAGCCCGAGAAGCAAAGCAGTCTTTATCTCCTGCTTATGTATGTCAAAGTCATGTGTGTCTGAGGGCAACACAGATATCTTCTCCACAGACACCAGAGAACTCCAAGGAGACCCTCTAGCACCTTTCCTCTTCATCATCTGCTTAGACAATGCACTGAGGAATGCAATCTTGCCATCCGATGGTCTGACCCTAAAGCGTTGTCAACATAGAAGTTATCCCAGAACTTGCATTCGCAGATGACATTGCTCTGCTGGAAAACACTCTCAGTGAATCAGAAGACCTTCTGCATCAGTTAGAGCAAGAAACAAGACAGATCGGACTCTTCCTGAATTCTGGAACGTTCATGCACCTCAACCCAACATCTGAGCAGACACTGCATGCACTAGATGGGTCAGAAATTGGAAAAAGTTATGGATTTCCTATATCTTGGAGGCTACACCAACACAGCACATGATATAGAAACAAAAACTGGTAAAGCTTGGGGAGCATTGCACTGTCTGTCAAAAATATGGGCATCTCCAATTAAAACGGCAACCAAAATGAGTATTCAAGGCATCAGTGGAATCCATCTTGCTTTATGGATCCAACTCCTGGTCACTAAAGAAGAAACTCTCAGAAAGAATTGATGGGACTTATACCAGAATGCTATGGATGGTACTAAACACCTCCTGTTAATCACACCTCACCAAAGTCGCTATATGGCTCACATCCACGCTTGTCAACCATCATCAGGCAACATAGATTAGCCCTGGCTGGACAGAACGAAGAGACACAACGAAGCAGCTGGTCGTTGTTATGGAAACCTGACACTAACAAAAGGGCTGGCAGGCCTAGCACAACATTAAGGAAGGTGTTAGAAGAAGACATTGGTCTCTAAGGCGAAGAACTACTGACTGCGATGTTGGACAGAGGGAGCTGGATGAAGAACTTCATTCATGTGACTGATTCCGTCAGATGCAACTGACTTGACTTGAGCTCTTGCTGCCAAAAATAACGGATTAATCCTCGGAGGCTGTTGATTTAGCAGCTTTCCTCCTTATCCGAGGAACACCTGAGACTGTCCAACCAAAGGGAAACTGGTTGGGCAAGAGCAAACTGATCAACCAGTCGATCCGTCAACCAGGAGACTACAAGTCTAGACATTTCTGTGAGTTTGGTGTATTAATGCGAGGAAGGCTACGGTTACAAAGCCTGGTTTTGTTGCATTTTGCTTTAATTAATGACTTTTCCACCTTAGTCGAGTGCGTAAACGTTTCTGTTATATTTCAAGCACTGTTTGCAGTATTTTTATTTTTTATTGAAGTGCAAATTGAAAATATGCAGGAAAATTAATGGAAAGAAGCAAACTAAATGCAGAATTTATAAAAGACCAAATATCTTCAGGTCTTTTCTTTCCCATAGTTCCTCTCTACTATCTAATAAAAGGTTAAAGTGCCTTGAAAACAGCTGTTGTTGAACCGTTTCCTTTAAATCTGCTGTAAATTACAAAATATTTCCACTAAAATCCACCCAATCATTATCAGCGACCACGCACCAATATCTCTCAGCCTGCAAACAGATTCCATCCCTAAACCTCCTCAGACTTGGCGCCTCAACATCTCTCTACTCAAAGACCCAGAATTTGATCGAGTAATAAGGAGGGAGTGGGCAGACTTTCTAAAAAACAATGAATCTAATGATTAATCTCCATCTTTACTTTGGGAAACTGGAAAGGCCGTAATCAGAGGTAAAATAATATCGTACTCCTCATACAAGAAAAAAAAAGATCTACAAACAGAGAAAGAAATTGAAGAAAAAATTAAACAACTTACAGAGAATTATGCAATAAATCCAAGTGATCAATTATGGTCCGAACTACAAAATGCAAAACTAAACCTCGATAATATCCTATCCAAGAAAACAGACTTTTTATTACAACAACTAAGATATAATGAATCTGAACACAACAATAAATCAGGAAAATTTCTGGCGAACCAACTCCAGCGCAATAAAGAAAAATCCTTCATAACAGCAATTCAGGATCCCTCAGGAAAATATACTCAGTCACCTCAGGAAATCAACCAGACCTTCTATAATTACTACCAGAGTTTATACTCAGCAACAGTCAACCCAAACATAGAAGATATTCATAATTTTCTCAACAATCTAAACATGCCCGAACTAACGTCAAATTACAGAGACATATTAGATGCTCCATTGACTATCAAAGAATTACAATGTGCATTAGACAGTATGCCAGCAGGCAAGGCACCTGGTCCTGATGGTTTCCCTGCTGAATTTCTTAAACATTTCTGGTCAATGTTAGCACCCCTTTTCTTCAGGACAGTGACAGAGATTAAAAATAATGGTTATATCAATCCGCACACGAATACAGCTGCAATTAAATTATTATTGAAACCAGACAAAGATCCTATACTTCCCTCTAGCTATCGACCTTTGTCACTAATCAACACCGACATCAAAATTATCTCAAAAGCTCTCGCCTCTAGGCTGGAGAAAATCATCCCGTCAATAATTCACAGCGATCAAACAGGATTTATAAATGGCCGACACTCCACCAACAATATCAGAAGACTTCTAAATCTAATCTCTTTGACGCAACGCCACAACAAAGAAGCTATTGTTATGTCACTGGACGCAGAAAAAGCCTTTGACAAAGTTAATTGGTCCTTTCTCTTCGCTGTGCTCCACAAATTTGGCTTCGGAGAATCGTTTATCCAGTGGGTATCAACTCTGTACAACTCACCCAAGCCTACAGTCACCACTAATGGGATCACTTCACAAAGCTTCAGTCTGCAAAGGGGAACGAGACAGGCATGCCCACTCTCTCCCTTATTGTTTGCGATCTTTATCGAACCATTGGCAACAGCTGTACGTCAGAACACCGATATCAAAGGTATCTGCGCTCTGGAGTCTGAACATAAAATTAACCTATACACAGATGACATCTTACTTTACCTACAAGAACCTAAAACTTCAGTAAAGGAAGTATTTAACCTCATCACAACCTTCTCGCGTCTTTCAGACTACTCCGTCAACTGGTCAAAATCAATTATATTACCTTCAACAGAAAACTCGTGGAATCCCGCAGTTCAAAACTCGCATTATTCTTTTCCTACTGGCAACATCAGATATCTGGGCATAAATATTTCCTCCAAACTCTCAGAACTAGTTCACCTGAACTTCACTCCACTTTTGGACAAAGTCTGTGATGATCTGAGGCGTTGGAACAACCTCCCCATCTCCCTTTTGGGACGAATAGCTACAGTCAAAATGAAAATATTACCTAAAATCAACTATCTCTTCTCCATGATTCCATTTAAACCCACATCAAAGTGGTTCCAATCGTTAGACTCTGCCATTGGTAAATTCTACTCAAAGAATAAAAAGGCTAAAATCAGTTTGACTACCCTCCAGAAGAATAAATCCGAAGGGGGACTGGAGGCTCCCAACTTCATGTATTATTATTTATCCAACCAAATACAATATCTCACCAAATGGATACATCCACATGAAGAATATAACTCCTGGCTGGAACTAGAACAGTTAGATTGTAACCAGATCAAAATCTCTGACCTTCCCTTTATCACTTCTGCCCTTAAACATCACTCCTGCTTCAAGAACTACAGTCTCCGCGAATTTCGCTGGATTTTGGTTGATTTTTATATGAATGTTCTTAAAGAAAATGTTAGAAGTTTTACTGATATATATGGAATCACTTTAGATATTTTTAGGATTTTTTTGGAAGATTTTTACTCATTTTTGGAAAATATTTACAAGAATTTTCTTGCCAAATTTGGGGGATTTTTTAAAAAAAATAAAAGTTTTAAGGGAAACTTTTAAGGAATTATTGGAGTTTTTTTTCCTGAAGGTTTTGCAAATTCTCAGAAATTTGGGGATTTTTTTGCGAATTTTTGGATTTTTTCCAGACAAGGAAACAATATTTTTTGGTGCCCGTAAATGAGGACAGCAGGAGGGTTAATGCATCTCAAATTAGGAGGTTACATGAGAGCAAAAATCTATTTTTGAGTGAAAAACTGCCTTTTGTTTAGCATATCTGCCTTATTTTAAGATAGCTAAACTTGACAATCCTGGTAAAATACAGTTTAAAATAAGTTTTCCCAGCTAACTTTAAGATCTTTCAAGATTCTAAATATCATATTTTATTTCACGAAATCTTACCAAGCCATTTTTCACTTGTTCTGTTGGCAGACTTTTCACTTATTTCAAGGTAAAAGTTCCTTGAAATAAGTTTTTTTCTTGTTTTGAGAGGGGCATTTTTTTCCAGTGTGGTCATGTGTTGCAAGAAAATTAAACTTTTAAAGCTCAAATTAGAGAGAAATATGACGTCCAAAGCAGGAGGTTGGCAGATATTTTGCAGTTGTGTCTTTTGAGGGGTTTAAACTGGAAACATGAGCAGCAGAAAGACGGAGTGAGATGCATAAAGATAAAACAACTGGGCTCGGGGAGCGTTTTAAATGCGACTGACTGACTGACAGCACTCCTGGTGTGGCTCGGAGGTGATTAGAGGGTAAAACCTCGGCAGGCTTAAGCAGCAACAGTGATTAGGACAATAATAACTCGGAGCCCAACGCTCACTCTCGATCAGGTTTCATTTGGACACTTTCAGGGCTATTTTTTCCTTCCTTTTCTTTCCTTTCTCACTTCTTCAATTCTTGTGAAAGTACAGAAAATCCCCAGGTGCTGCGAGGATTTCAGTATCAGTAGCTCTACTCAGACTGGATACACAAGTACATCTCACAACGTAACGAAACGCTTTGGAAAGAGCTTTTTTCTTTGAGGAACTAAAAAAAGAATCCATTAAAATTCAACATATGATACTCTTCATCACTCTTCCATCTAATGGCGTTAAATTAATAATAATTTAGAGTTTGTAGAAGTCCTAATTAGCAATTTAAGGTGTCTTTTCAGGAGAGAAAACTCCCTTTAATACACAAATCAAGGGGCTTCTGTTATTTTTTTAAGAGGTTGATATTATATTTGGGAGTAATTAATAGAATTATAATGGACTATAATATACAAAGGAACTTAAATTAGTTTTTTTACGTTTTAATGAGGTATTAAGGGGGAAAAATCCTCTAAAGAATACCAAACAGCATTAATGAAACCCCTGAATTTTGACTTTCTTTAAATAATTAAGGTAAAAGCCAAAGTGAATGGATTTTTTTCACGTTATTTTAGTCTTAAATCACCTTAAACTGTTCCAAAAAACCCATTAAAAGTATCTTCACACATCACAGTCTGTTAATTAGCACATTAAAATAACTTTAAAAGGAAAATTTAGGGTATTTTAAGGTCAAGTTTCAGGTCAGAACAGTGAAAGAAGCTCTTGGTTTTTCCCTGAAATTCCACATTAACGTCAAATATTTTCCCTTCATAGTTGTGACACTAAGAAAATAAAATTGTCCAGAGCCCTGAATTTGCTTTAAACTATGCAGAAAATAGCTCAATATACAACAATCTCTTCAGTTCTCACCTTAATAGACTTTAAAGTCATTTAAAGTGGACCTTAACAGATGGTTTCAATTCATTTTAAGATTTTACCCTTTAAAAACCACTGAAATGGTGCCTTGAACTCATTTGGTAGCTTACAATTGGTTATTTATCTCATTAAAAATATCATAATTATCCATAAAGGTCAACTTTAAGGTATTCTAAGGTAAAATAATATAGAAGTACACAACTTTTCCCTTAATTTTAAGTATCTTTAATGATATAATTGAAGGTTGTGTTGTTCTGACTGTGAATTACTCCCCTTGAGAGATAAATAAATTAGCTAAATGATTAATTAATTTAATTCCTCAACTTTCCTCATTTTAAGGCATTTAGATGACTAAAATCAGGAAACATTGGCCTAAATTTTCCCTTTAACGCCCTTAAAACCCACCAAAACTATATTTATCTGAAAGATGTCCATGTTTTTTTTTAATTTTAATTACTCTGAAACCCCCAATAAACTCATCTAACCCAATTTAAAATACTTCAATCTACTTACAGTCTGTTAAATACTGCAGTAAAATGGCAGTGCCATTGTGAAAAAGATAATTTAAGGTATTTTTAGGTAAAACACATGATTTCTAACATCAATTTAAGTATCTTAAATTACACTAAATAAATGTTCTACTGTGTGCTGACTAAGAATTGACCCTTGAGGGATCAATAAAGTAATTGAATGATTAATTATGTGATTAATATTTGACAAAACCAGTTATTTTAGACATTTCGAGCAGCCCAAAACCAAGAAAATCAACTGAAAACCCACTAGAAATACCTAAATATGCAACAATCTGTTGACATTTCGCCTGATAAGGTAGATGTTAATCAATGGCGTCCATGTTTATTAAGATTTTATCTCTAAAATCCCATTAAACGGTGCCTAAACCCAATTTAAAGTGCCTTAATATGTTACAGTCTGCTAAATATTACAGTAAAAGGGTAGTGTCATTCTCAAAATACAAATTTAAGGCTCTTCAAAAGGTAAAATGCATGATATTTTACATCATTTCAAGTGTCTTCAATTACATTAAAAAATGTTCTACTGTATGTCGACTATGAATTGACCCTTGAGAGATCAATAAAGTAACTGAATGATTAATTACTTGACTAATGTTTGACAAAATCAGGCATTTAACTCATTTTGAGCACCTCAAAACCAAGAAAAGCAACTGAAAACCCACTAGAAATATCTAAATATGCAACAATCTATTGACTTTTCACTTCAAGTTAAAAACTTAGAGCCTCAAAAGGTAAATGTTCATCAATGGTGTCCATGTTTATGAAGACTTTACCCTTGAAAACCCCACTAAATGGCACTTAAACCCAATTTAACGTACATTAATACCCTACAATCCACTAAATATTGCATTTAAATATGAGTGTCATTCTTAGAATACAAATTTAAGGCATTTTAAAGTAAAAACGCATGATGTTTTATTTCAATGCAGGTATCTTAAGTTATGTAATTGAGTGTTGCATTGTGTTTCGACTGTGAACTGACCCTTGAGTGATCAATAAACCAACGGAATGATCGATCAATTGACGGATATTTGGCAAAATCAGCCATTTTAGACATTCAAATCTCCTTAAAGCTCACTTAAAACACCTTAATATGCACCGATACACTGAGTTTTTCATCGTAATCCAAGGTTTTGAGGAACTTTAAGGTAGAAATTAAGGACTGGTGCTATGCTCTCCCCTAAACGAAGCTTAAAACCATTTGGAAATACCTTAGTAGAATCAAATTCATCAGTTAAATAATTAAAATGGAGCTAAAGTGACAGTATTTGAAGTTAAATATGGTTTAGAGACACTTAGGTTCTAGTTTAAGGTGTTTTTAAAGGACTTAAACTTAGAAATCACCCTTAGACTCGGGGCTGGTTTGGAACTTTTACGCAGGCTGATTGTCATTTTAAGCCCCGGTAAAATATGTATGTACAGTGCGTTACCTCTCCCGTTACCTGCCTCGGTTACAGCGGCACGTTAACGGGAGAAGTGCCGGTATTCGGAGGTACAACGTCAAGGGATCCGGTTTCACAGCAGGACACCGTGTCCCGCCGCCATGGACAGGCTGACCACTCTTACCTTCTCCTGCGCCCTGGTCAGCCTCTTCTGGACGTTGCTGGCCAGCTTCCCGGCGGTCACCCCTTTCCCGATCTCGGCCATGGTGTCGCGCAGCTCCCCGGCGGTGTGAGGACCAGCGAAGCGGGAGAAATGTGCCTCCTCTGGATACCGACGGCGCGTAAAACCCCTCCGACCTGGCTCGGTGCGCGTAACTCTAATCCCGTTGACAGCTTCTTAAAGGTGCAATGCGTAATTTAATCCGGTCTGTGTGCGACGAGGAAAAGCAAATAAAAACCAACCAAAAAGAAGGTGCAGTTTGGCGAACAGAGCAGAGATCCAGACACTGGTCCTGGTCTCGGTTCTTACTGTTAATTGATGGAGACTTGAGCTGGATATGCAGAGATATTAGGTTTCCTGCTCAGTGTCGCTCTTAAAGGCGCAGCAGGTTGTTATTATTAGCCGACAACTGTTGCATGCATGCTGCTGTCTTTACGCACAGCCTTATTTATGGCGCTTCATGGGGGATGTGGGGGTCTAAATTAGTCCCGATCCCCCCTCCAAGAGGCCAACATTCATCAGCTGTAGGAATAAAGTGGCACACGTCCAGCAGAACACACCTGCTGTCAGGACAGGAAGCCGCCAGGTGTCAGCCGAGGTGCGCTGATGGCAGGTAAACTGGTCACTATCAGAATAAAACAGGCCTCCAAAACCCCGCAGAAACCCCAATAATACCACCTTAAACTATACATTGAGCGTCCTAGCATCACTAAACCAGATTTCACCGAAATTAACCACCAATCAATTGGATTTAATTGATGAATTGCGGTTCAGAGGCTTTTCAAAAATGGTTTTCTGCTTGATTTATAAGGTGAGAAATATCCAACTACAGGACATCCATCCTTTAATTCCACCTTAAAATGCTCCAGCTAATGAAAACTCATCAGAGATACTTTCAGTAAGTTCTAAGGGGACTTGAAGCCAAATTCAGGGGTGCTCTTTTCATCTGCTGAATGCTAAGTTGAGGTTTTTTGTCAATTATTTAATCATTCCTATACATATTTTTACTGCACAGTTAGCACAGAACAAAGCCTATTCAGCAGTATAATTAATTAAAAGACATTTTTTCAACCTTAAAATGCCTTAAATTTGTATTTTAGGACCGCCAGTTACATTTTAATGAACTAATTAACCAATTGTAACGTGTTAAGGTGCTTTTAAAGGGTTTAGCCAGTGTTTAAGGGGTAAATTATTTTAAAAATATATAAGCAATTCATTAAGATCCACCTTAAGAGATTTTAAATTCTTTATGAGGCATTACAACGTCCAAGAAGAGGCTGCTTGATTTTATAAGATGAAAAATGACATCCATCCTTTAATTCCACCTTAAAATGCTCCAATGTCATGAATCAAGGTGAAAACTCACTAGATTGTTGTGCATTAAGTGATTTTCAATAAGTTCTAAGCAGGTTTAAATTCAGGGGTGCTGTTCGTTGTTCTGGGGTTTTCTTTTTATCTCCTAAATGCTAAATGAGGTTTTTTCCAATTATTTAATCATTCCTTTACTTTATACTGCACAGTGAGCACAAAACAAAGCACATTTAGCAGTATAATTAATTAAAAGCCCATTTTATTAACCTTAAAATGCCTTAAATTTGTATTTTAGGCCCACCAGTTCTAGTTTAATTGTAACGTTAAGGTGCTTGTAATGGATTTTGCCCGATGTTTAAAGGGTAAATTCTTTTTTTTTTTTTAAAATATATATATATATATATAAAAGCCATCCATTAAGATCTACCTTAAAAGACTTTAAATTCTTTATCAGGCATTAGTCTCCAGGAAAAGGCTGCTAACAGCTACACAGTGCCAGGTGTGCAGGTTGTCGGCTAATGCTAACACTTGCTAATGCTAACGGTGGCTGCTGCTAGCTCGGTGTGTCTACCCGCTGAGGGACAATCATCACCAGGTGACATTTTCTCGATGGTGAACCACTTTTTTACCTCCATTTCCACAGAGAAAGACAGCTGCTCGTCCTTAAGCCAAAATAAAATCCTGAGAGGCTCCTCGGCAGCCCTTTTGCTAACGGTCGCGGCAGCTACTTCCGGTTACAAAGCTGAGACTCCTCTCTAGATGAACGAGAGGAGGGCTGGAACTGCAGTTTTAATGGGCACAAGTAAATAAAAGCGACGTGTAGAGAATCCCAGTAACAAGTTTGGTGACTTTCCCTGAAAATAAAGTTTAAAAAGCGATTTTCCCATAGTTCACCTCTATTAGACATGCGCAGTTGAGTCAATGCAGCAACATGATTGGCTGGACGTTACAAGGTTCGGCCATTCACAACCACATGATTGGCTGTTTCAGGGTAGGGGCGGGACATGTCATATGACTGCTTTGTGGTAAATTCTCCATTAAGTTTCCATTTAATGTTATTCTGACAAACCAGAGACTGTATGTAAAATATACACACATTTATGTATCACACATTATATGAATTAAAATTAATCATAAATCACGTCTTTTCTCATGTTTTATGGTGACTTTGCATCTCTGTCGACATTTAGTGGTGATTTTGTTGTCTTTTATGGTTGTTTTGCACCTTTGTGCAGTCATTTTATGTATTTTTGTGGGCATTTTTTCTCTCTTTGTGATGATTTGCTTCCCTGTGAGTGGCTTTGTGGCCTTTGTTGCATCCTTCTGCTTGTGTTGTATCTCTTTGTGGTTGCTTTGCATCTCTTTGTTGTCTTTTTTGGTCATTCGGTGTCTCTTTGTGGTCTTTTTTCGGTAAATATATGTCTCTTTGTGGTCATTTTACATCTGTTTGGGGTATTTTTTTGGTGACTTTGCATCTCTGTGGTGATTTTTAAACCTCTTTCTGTCTGTTTTTGTTGTGGTTTTGTTGATTTCACGTCTTCTTGTGGTCACTTTGTGGTCTTCTGTGTGTCCAGGACATTCCAAGGCATATTAAAATACTTTCATATGTGACATAAAAGCAGCAACACACAACTCATTTCCATATAATTTAATTTCAAAAATAAATCTTTGTAATATCTCTTCACCCATAATAATAATAATAATAATAATAATAATAATAATAATAATAATAATAATAATAATAATAATAATAATAATAATAACTTCATATTGGATTTTCTGTAAACAAACAATATTTAAATACTCTATCATTTACTCTAAAATCTCTGTGTTAAAGCAGTACGTTACATACATTTGTTGGAAGAAAATCAACATTTCTTCTTTTACAAAGAGCACAGCATCCCTGTGGACGTCACTATGAAATCAAATCCCTTAAAACTCCACCTTAAAATATGACTAGTTTACCTTAAAGTCACTGAATGTTTTGATGATTATTAAAGTATGAATTCAATAGAATATCAGCACTGTTTACGGGGTTGTTGTGGGATAAAAACATATTCAGGTCAACCAATAATTTTACCTTAATTTACATTTACATTGCAAAAAAACATATTAATTTAAAGTGATATTAAGGTTGGAACTTTGATTCAAGCTCAGGTACAAATTAATACAATTTAAGTGGATTCTTACTCAGTATTAAAAGGATAAATTTAGTAAAATCGTGTTTTATTAGATTATTTTATTGGCTTTAAGTGACCAAAATATTAAAGACACATTTGCAGTAGACATGAGAAATGATGCTTTCATGGCTTTTGGTTATTATTATTACAGTTTAGCTCCATAAATTCACCTTAAATTAATCAGAAAATGTATTTAAACAAGTTTTTTTTTTAAAATCATTTTTCCATTAATTAAACCATCTGTAACGAAGTAACAACAATATTTGATTGTAATCTTCAATTTACCTGCAAATTTTAGATGCTTTTAAGGGAATAAAAGACATTTAAAGAACCAAATAATGCAATCCCGTAATTTATAACTTGAAAATCCTTAAACTGTGACATAAATTACTCCTCATCCATTAAATGAAGCTCATTGATTAACTGCTTTCCATTAATTTATCAATTAATTTCTAATAAATATGGGTTAAACCTATAAAATACAAGTATTATATAAATATCTCTGACCCTGAATGTAAAACCAGGACACCAGCGTTAAAAACACCTTAAAATGATAATAAATGTGTGAATTTATGGGAAAGTCATGTGAACCTTAAAGTATTACAGGTGGTCCTCGACTTACGGCGCTTTGTCGGAACTGGTTACATGGAACTAGTTGGCTAGAAGAGAGAATGAATACATCACTATAAGACGGCTTTGTTTCCATTCTCTGGTTGTAGCCGCCTTGGATTGTGCTACATTCACTAACTTTCTGCCCTTCATTATGGCTCCCAGCGTAAGTCAGACTCTTCTGATGATTCGAAGAAAAGGAAAGCCGTCTACATGGAAGTGAAATTAGATGTAATGAAACGCTGGGAACATGACTTTTCCGAAGAACTGATCGATATTGTGATGCACATAATGGCTTTGTTTACATTTTCACTGGAGTTCCAACTTACGGTGAAAATCGACTTATGTCGATCCGTAGGAACGGAACTCCGATGTAAGTCGAGGACCCCCTGTACTTTAAACTTTAGGTGTTTTAAGAGTAGAGTTTTAAGGGTTTGGTGCTTCATAGTGCTTCAAAAGTAATAAAAACATCTGCTTGTTTTCTGTTTCCACGTTGTTCTTTCTATTATTTTGGAAAAACTGGTCTGAGTCACGTCACAGTTCCCTTTTTCCTGCTGAAAACCTCCCATCAGGAGCCCCAGCATCTCCTGGAGGTTCCTCTCGGTTCTGTTCAGGTTTGGATTTGTTGCTTTCTGTTAGTTTTTTCTTGTTTCCGTCCTCACCTGTCGCCCTGAGCGACGCCCAGCGGGTGGAGGCGTCCCGAGTCCAGCAGCGTCTTGCCCAGCCAGTGTAAAAGCTGAGAGTACCAGTGGATCCCGTCGCCGTGGCGCCCGACGGACCCGGTCCAGCTGTGCATCAGCCTCAGCGGGGCGAAGGCCCAGTGGGCCAGGGCATGCTGGTCCACCACGGCGTAGCAGGACGCCACCACGCCGTCCACCACCAGCGTCCCCTGCTGGGTCAGCGGTGCGAACGCCCCCGTCCTCTCCGTGACGCCGACCCGGCTGATCCGGGACAGATGCCCCCCCCGGTACGTCCGACCCGCCTCGCCCTCCGACACCAGCACACACTGTCCCGGCCGGGTGTCGCTGGCGTACGCAGTCCTGAGGGCGCCGTGGGTCGGCTCCGCCCCCTCTGAGCAGTTCCCCTCGGACACGAACAGCAGGTGGGCGGCGGTGAGGCGGAGCTGAGCCCCGGATTCTGTCTGCAGGCTGTAGAAGAGCCTCCGGGTCTCCGGGTCCCGGTCCAGGAAGGTCAGGACTTCGCTGAACACCAGCTCGCCGCTGCCGTCGCCGCCCGAAGAAGCCAGGACTCGATCCCCGGGTCGCAGGTCGCTGATGGGCTTCTGAGCGCCGCCGGCCACCGTTACCATGGAGTCACCGGGGAAACAGCCTCCAGACTTCGCCGCCACTGAGTGGTCTGAAGGACAGAGAGGGTTTAAACCATTACTGCCATGAGAAGGAAACACAGAGTGTGAAGGATAAAAAACATGATCACATAAATATTCTACGGACAATGTCACAATTTAGACTTTTAGTCTTTTTTAATCTATTTTTTAAGCAGTTTGTATCTGATAAGCTGCTAAAAAAAAAAAAAAAGCTAAAAGTAATGGATAAGTTGATGAAAAAAGCTGAACCTCATGAATGAGTCAAAATTTTGATTTTCATTATTACAATTCATGTATTTTTGTTCAAATGGTAGAATTTCCCTTCATATTCCATCATTATGAAAGAACTTAACAAGTCAATATTTTTATTTACCACATTTATGATGAAAAGTTTTCTAAAAGAAAGTTTGACACATGGCTATTCATGTTGATCTCATAATGAGTCACATTTTTTCCCTTTACTCTCACAATGTTGGGGTTTTTTTTTTTAACTTGAGATTTTAAGACGGAAACTACTTTGGCTGTAAAATTACACAGTTTAACAGTATTTAAATCAGCTAGAAGTGGAAATATTTTCCAGACATTTGCTGTTTTTTAAAAGAATAGTTTTTGTTTTTTTTAAAATCAAGGACTAAAATATGGTAAATCATTTTACTTTTTTTAACAGTTTTAACAATTACAGTAGTTGTAAGCACATTTGCTGCCAGATTAATTTTTTTTTTTTTTTTTACAGTGTAGCCATATAAAGAACAATGTATTTTCAAAGTCACAGTTTTTGATTTGGTGTATAATCATTTAGAAAAGAAAAAGCCATAAATGTGAAGATGAACTCTGCATTTTGCATTTAACAAACTATATTTACCAGTTTTCTGTTTGTTTTCTTGGCAGCTCTGAGCTTCCATACCAAACCTCCTGCACACAGTAATTCTCTGCGACTCCCTTTAGCTAAATATTGACTTTTTTCTATCCTTCTCTGAACATAAAGGAACAATAAGCTGATAAAGCTCCTGTTTGCGTCCGTGTGTTTGTAGTTGTGAGTCCAGGTGGGATTGTGTTCGTGACAATGAGTCCAGACACTTGAAAGTGACCTTGGACGGCCGTCTCAAGTCTATCTGGGATAAATATTTGGGGAAGGCAGGAGAGCCGAGGCCAGGTGATAAGATAAGTCACCTGGAGGAGGAAGGAGCCGAGCAGAAACTCAGCCAGCGGGTTAATCATCAAAGATCACATGACTGAGAGTTCGGTTTTGTCCTTTGCTCCACGTATAGAGTAGGAGTAGAAAGATCAGGACATAAAAGAAGAATGGATTTTCATTGTGTCAAGAAAATAAAGAAATATGAAATGTCTCTTTGTACATGAGGTAAAATAAAGTCACTGTAGTCGTGTTCTTCAACATTTTGCAGTTAATTTTTAAGGGAAATTTAAAATGTTGCCTTGCTATTGCCTAACCCTCCTGTGAGAGTCTTTAGATTATTTACATAATACTTCCCCCTCAAGTTTATCTTACCTTTAATCTAATAATTTAGATTAAAGATATTATTATTATTGTTATTATTATTATTATTATTATTATTATATTTAAGTATTAAGAATAAAATAAAGAGTATAAATAGTAATAATAATAATAATAATAATAATAATAATAATAATAATAGCAGAAATAATAATAATAATAATATTAATAATAATGTTTAAAAAGAATAAAACAATTATTATAAATAATAGGCATAAATAATAATAGCCATAATAATAGCCATAATAATAGCCATAATAATAATAATAATAATAATAATAATAATAAGATGAAGAAGAAGAAGAATATTTAATAAAAATAACAAAATAATAATTATTAAATAATAATAAATATTGTTGTTATTTTTGTTATATAAAATAATAAGAATAAAATAATTATGAAGTAATGATAACATAATATAAAATAACAATGCCAGTAATAATAATAATAATTATTATTTTCATTATTGTTATTATTGTTGTTATATTTAATAAGAATGAAAAAATCATTATTATAAAATTAAAATAGCTGTAATGATAATTTTTAATAACAATAAAACAATAACTATTATGAAATAATAATAATATAATATAAAACAATAATAATAATAGCTGTAATAATAATATTAATAGCAATAATAATAATAATAATAATAATAATAATAATAATAATAATAATAATAATAATAATTTTTTTAAAAAGCTGAACATGAGTATCAACACTGAAATTGTTAGTGGAATGTAATGGATAAATCAACGAGAAAGCAGAGAATTATGGATAAATGGCTAAAAAAAGGCTGAACTTGGATTAAGTGGTTGTAATATTAGATTAATAGTAGCAGCATCCAGTTTTTATGAACCACTGGACTACAGGAACCACAGAAATGGTTAAATTAATCAATAAAACGTCCATTTTTCAACATGAGAAGTTTGAAAAAAGTTCCATTTTTCCTAAATATTACCTTCCTAAACGTCTTCCTGGATCGATCTCAGCTGAAGTCTGAGGTGAAAAGAATTAATATTCTCCATTAATCCCCATGTTTCCCTGTTTTCAGTCCAGTCCGTGCTGCCCCCTAGTGGTCGTTTCCTCTCGCCGCCTTTAAAGCACCTTTAAGAGCTCATCAGTGACAACTTTTCCTCAGCCGGTCAGATTTATCTTCCCAAGAAACCATTTCTGTTCTTTGTCTTGTTTTTGAGGAATTTTGAGGAGAAAAAAAAGGAGAAAAAACTTTAAAAAAGGAGAAATCGAAAACATGGAAAAAAATACCAGCTTGATTGGTTGCCCTTCTGATCAAGTCAAGGACTGGGCCCTCGCAACCCGATCTGGGAGGGAAGAAGAGAGGAAGAGGAGGAGGAAGGGAAAGGAGAGGTGAAGCAGGAAAAAGGGAGAAAAAGAAAAAGGAAAATCTCAGTTACCACTCAGAGTAAAACGTGTCAGCGGGAGTTTATTCTGATGTACTTTAACAAGAGGCCGAGACTTTCTGTCCACCTCTGGGCGACACACTGGTGCTACTTCTCCAGCTAACTGCACATTTTTTCCATCAACAGGATGGACTGTGATGTGTCAGGAGTTTTCTAGCAACAAGATAAAAACAACCGAATAATAAGTTTCATATCTGTACATCTGGATCAGATCTGGAGGTGCTTTAACTCTTAGAAGTTGTGTTTCCACCTAAAGCCCTTGGAACTTCTCAAGGAAGCTTAGAAGAACTGACCTGTATTGTCACATAAAAACCTACAAAGATTAGGCAAAGGATCCAGTTCCTGCTGTTTAACTATGGATAAATAAACTGTAAAAAACTACATTTTAACATCGTTTTCTTTTGGACTTGGTTGCCAGACCATCTATCAACAGATTCTGGATATGTAGCTCCACGTTGTTGTGTCATCACACAATGAACATAAAGCAAATAGGCTAATCTGGTGTTGCGGGTTTTGTAAAAATGCCGCCAGAGTTGTCAAACAACCCACAATATTCTTGTACTTTCAGAAAGCGACAGGAAGTCGAGGCAGGAACAAGGTGGTGCTAACATTTACAGCAACACTTGTTGAGCTTTCTGTTTCCATTGCAGTGGAGAATCCAACAGCTTCAACCACAATGTAACACCAGTCCTGTGAGCGTGTAGGAAAGAAAACCATGGAGGTCTGTTGGGGTGGTCTGCATGGTGAGTTTGGAGTCGCTGATTATCGAGACTTGCACAGGAACTAGTTTTTAACACTGAAAGCTCACGTGAAAGAAGTTCTTTGGGTGGTTCTTGTGGTTGGACCATGATTGAAGAGCCAGGCCGCCTTAGAACAGGCTGCAGATACCTGCAGAGGACCTCCATCTATCTACCCATCCATCCATCTAATGTCTGTCCATCTATCTAATGCCCGTCCGTCTGTCCATCTATCTATCTAATGTCCATCCGTCCATCTATTTATCTAATGTCTGTCTCTCTGTCCATCCATCTATCTAATGCCTGTCCGTCTGTCCATCTATCTATCTAATGTCCATCCGTCCATCTATTTATCTAATGTCTGTCTCTCTGTCCATCCATCTATCTAATGCCTGTCCATCTGTCCATCTATCTATCTAATGTCCGTCCGTCCATCTATCTATCTAATGTCCGTCCCTCCATCCGTCCATCTATCTATCTAATGTCTGTCTCTCTGTCCATCCATCTATCTAATGCCTGTCCATCTGTCCATCTATCTATCTAATGTCCGTCCGTCCATCTATCTATCTAATGTCCGTCCCTCCATCCGTCCATCTATCTATCTAATGTCTGTCTGTCTGTACATCCATCTATCTAATGTCCATCCAGCTATCCATCTATCTATCTAATGTCCATCCATCCACCCATCTATCTATTTAATGTCCGTCCCTCCATCCGTCCATCTATCTAATGTCCGTCCATCCGTCCGTCCATCTATCTATCAAATGTCCGTCCCTCCATCCATTCATCTTTCTATCTAATGTCTGTCTGTCCATCCATCTATCTATCTAATGTCAGTCCATCTGTCCATCTATCTATCTGAAGTCTGTCTGTCCGTCCGTCTATCTATCTAATGTCCATCCATCTGTCCATCTATCTATCTAATGTCTGTCTGTCTGTCCATCTATCTATCTAATGTCCGTCATCTATCTATCTAATGTCCGTCCGTCCATCTATCTATCTAATGTCCATCCATCTGTCCATCTATCTATCTAATGTCTGTCCATCCACCTATCCAATGTCCCACCACCCATCCATCTATCTATCTAATGTCTGTCCATCCGTCCATCTATCTATCTAATGTCCGTCCATTCGTCTGTCTGTCTGTCTGCCTGTCATGTTCCCTGGCCAGATGAGATATATAATCCCTCCAGCAGGTGGGATTCTGGTTCTACTCTCTAATCAGGGATTTCTTTGGGAGAAAATCTATTGTCGTGGAACTTCTTTTAGACTCTAGTTCCACTGGTTGAAATGCAGGTAGAGCTTCACAAAAAAAGGTTTCTTGTACTCCATGGGTGCAAATAATATCTTTAAAGAACTACCCAGGAGTCCTGAAAGCCATTTTCTGCCACAGGAACTTGCAGGTCAGCTTAGAGAGACTTGAACCTTTTGGCATGTTCCGTCCAGAAGAATCCACCTCAAGAACTTTTTTCAATGCTGTTTTCAAGAGAGAAGAAAGTACCTCCTCCAGGGTAGGTATTTCTGAGCAGCGCTGGAAAGTAGACGACAATCTTTTTTTTTTGCCTCTCTGAGTCCAGGCAGCAGTCTTCTCCTCTCTAACATGTAAAGTACACAGTACAATCCAACCCAACAATCTTGGGGTGTATCTATCGCCCTGGAACTTCTTTTAGACCTCGATTCCTCTGGTGGAAACAGAAGTAGAACTCCTCAAAAGTTTGTTTAGTCTCCATCAGAAAAGTTTTGCTGTGTAAATGTCCTAAACCTGCCTGTTAAAGAGCTAGAGTCTATCTATACAATGTCCAGGAACAAGGTCAACTGAATCAACTTCCTTCTTACATTAAAGCAACATTAGCACGGTTAGCAAAGCTACCAAAAAGTGTCCTGTGCATGACTGTGCTTGTCTCAATCTACCCAGCTGACCTTGTTCCAATTTATTTACACACAAGTAAACTATTTCCACACAAGCAGAACGAGGGACTACATGTTTGTTTCATGACAAAACATCCAGAAAATGAAAGACAGAGCTGCTAGAAAGTTAACAAATGAAGGTTTTCTTGTTCTTCTCATGATGCAGACATTTCAGAAATGTGACCAAATGGTTTCCTTTTACCAGTAACAATGAAAGTGGCAAATTTTAAATCGACCCATGGCAAATTGACGGGTGGATATGTGGTTTGGTAGCTAAGCGGTTAACTTTAAGTTAGTATAGACGACAGAAACACTTCACGCACAGCCTGATTCATGAATTCTGCTCTGATATGAGGTGGTATAAAGTACACATGAGGCTGCTTCTGTGTGAGAAAAGCAAGCAAGCCACAAAGAACTGAAAGAAGCTGAATTTCAGAAGGGACGCCTGAGCTGAGGAAATACGAAGTGAGTGGCTGATGAGGGAGGAGAAAACACGAGACTTCCAGGAGGAGGGTTAGTGATCGGGGAAGGAGGGTGAAAGTAAACCGTTAGAAAGGAAAGGAAAGGCAGCGGACGTTTGGGAAACTTCTACGGAGACTTTTGGTTATTTACACAAGATTAAGCGTTTCTGTGAGTTCAAGGTGAAGGTTTGGAGTCTTTGTGTTGTAAAGCTGCAATATTAGCCAACTTCAAGGGGAGTTGTTTGACTTTTTTTTCACAACTCTGACACCTGAGTTCGATGCCATGCTACGCTAAGTGTTTAAGTAGTCATCTGAAATGCTAAAAAGCTAATTTCAGGAAGCTGTTTCAGTTTGTAATTGTGTAATTAATCAGAGCTGAGTAGGTGGGAGTACTTAAAGGTTAAACTTGAAGTAGTACGATCTTCTCTTGTATGCTTTGGTTGTAGGATAGACGACCTCCATCTATGTATCTACCTATCTATAGCCTGCCTGCCTGCCTATCTACCTACCTACCTATCTATAGCCTGCCTACCTACCTACCTACCTATAATCTACCTACCTATCTATAACCTACCTACCTACCTACCTATAACCTACCTACCTATAACCTACCTACCTACCTACCTACCTATAACCTACCTACCTACCTACCTACCTACCTACCTACCTACCTACTTATAGCCTGCCTACCTACCTACCTATCTATAACCTACCTACCTACCTACCTATGACCTACCTACCTACCTATCTATAACCTACCTACCTACCTATAACCTACCTACCTACCTACCTACCTACCTACCTACAGCCTGCCTACCTACCTACCTATCTATAACCTACCTACCTACCTACCTATAACCTACCTACCTACCTACCTACTTACTTATCTATAACCTACCTACCTACCTATAACCTACCTACCTACCTATAACCTACCTACCTACCTACCTACCTACCTACCTACCTACCTACCTATAACCTACCTACCTACCTATAACCTACCTACCTACCTACCTACCTACCTACCTACCTACCTACCTACCTACCTACCTACCTACAGCCTGCCTACCTACCTATAGTCTGCCTACCTACCTACCTACCCACCTACTTACCTACCTACCTACCTATCTATAACCTACCTGCCTATCTATAACCTACCTACCTACCTACCTATCTATCTGTGTTCCCAGGCCAGATGAGATATATAATCTCTCCATTAGGTCCTGGTCCTACCCTCCGATCAAGGATTTCTTTGGGAGCAAATCTATAGTCCTGGAACACTCAGGTGTGTTTAGGGCCACACAGGTCGCCTTCATGCTCTTTCTCTTTTAAAAAGCTTCTGACCTGTGAACTCACCTGACTTGACGCTGCAGTGGATGTGGGCTTTGGACTCGTAGTAAACCCAGTCAAAGCCGGCCTCCACCGCCAGCCGGGCCAACATGGCGTACTTGTTCCGGTCGCGGTCCGACGTGGTGATGTCCACCGCCCGGCCCTCATAATGCAGCGACTCCTCCGAGTGGTGGCCGTCCTCGTCCCAGCCCTCAGTGACCCGCAGACGGACCCCGGGCCAGAGGTTCATCACCGAGATGGCCAGAGAGTTCAGCTTGTCTTTGCAGCGCTGCAGAAGAGGAAACACATCTGGGTAAATATTACTCTGATACTAAAACTAAATGCATCCATCCATCTAATGTCTGTTCATCCAACCATCCATCCATCCATCCAATGTCTGTTCATCCATCCATCCATCTAATGTCTGTTCATCCAACATCCATCCGTCCATCTAATGTCTGTTCATCCATCCATCCATCCATCCATCCATCCAATGTCTGTTCATCCAACCATCCATCCATCCATCCATCCATCCATCTAATGTCCATCCATCCATCCATCCATCCATCCATCCAATGTCCGTTCATCCAACTATCCATTCATCCATCCATCTAATGTCTGTTCATCCAACCATCCATTCATCCATCCATCATCCATCTATCTAATGTCCGTTCATCCATCCATCCATCCATCCATCCATCCATCCATCCATCTATCCACCCATCCATCCACCCATCCATCTAATGTCCATTCATCCAACTATCCATTCATCCATCCATCTAATGTCTGTTTATCCACACATCCATCCATCCATCTAATGTCCGTTCATCCAACTATCCATTCATCCATCCATCTAATGTCTGTTCATCCAACCATCCATCGTCCAACCATCCACCCATCCATCCATCCATCCATCATCCATCCATCCATCCAATGTCCGTCTGTCCATCCATCCATCTAATGTCCATCCATCCATCCATCCATCCATCCATCCATCCATCCATCCATCCATCCATCCATCCATCCATCCATCCATCCAATGTACGCCTGGTAAACATTATTCAGATACTAAAACTAAACATCATATAACATATTATTACTTCAGAATTTCCATTTTCTTCAGCTCCAATACTGTCAAATACTGCAGTTTATACTCCACTACACTCTTCTGGTAGCTTTAGTTACTTAGCAATAATACAAAACACACGTGAAGATGAAGCATATCTGCAGCAACAAAACCTGCCAGTAAGTTTCAAAAATTGCCAAAATTATTCAAAAAAAAAATTCAGAAGGAATCCTGTCATTTTCATATCATTTTAACACCTCTGTGTCATTTTTGTGTCTTGTTGTGTAACTTAACTCCTTTTTTAGTATCCTTTTGTGTAATTTTTATGTCATTTTAGCATCCTTTTGTGTCACTGTTATCTCTATGTATTGTTATTTTTGCATCTTTTTAGCTTCATTTTTGGTTCTGTCACTTTTGCATCTTTTTCTGTCATTTTCATGTTATTTTGTTTTATTTTAGCATCCCTTTGTGTATTTTTGTGTCATTTTTGGGTTATTTTTGCAATCTTTTGTGTAGATTTGTGCATTTTTTGTCATTTTCCTGTGATTTTAATACCTCTTCATGTCATGTTTTTGTATTTTTGTGTCAATTTTCTGTTATTTTAGCATCTTTTTGTGTAGTTTTGTGCATTTTTGTGCCATTTTCATGTCATGCTAAGATCTTTTTGTCTTTTTGTGTCATTTGTGTGTTATTTATGCGCTCTTTGTGTAATTTTGTTCATTTTTGTGCCATTTTCATGTCATGCTAAGATATTTTTGTCTTTTTGTGTCATTTGTGTGTTATTTATGCGCGCTTTGTGTAATTTTGTGCATTTTTGTGCCATTTTCATGTCATTTTAACATCTCTACGTGTCATTTTGTGTCATTTTTGTGTTATTTTAGCATCTTTTGTGCTGTTTTTGTCTCTTTGTGTCATTCTAATTGTGTCATAGAAGACATTTTTGAGTTTTCTCCTTCATTCTGTTTCTGTAGAGCTGCAGGACTTTAGTGAAAAATGAACCCACAGTGAGGAGTGAAAAACGCTGATAAACGGGTTTTAGTGGCGCATTATTCTCAAACAGACTATTTCCACATTTTCTGCCTTAAAAAGTACATTTTGACGCTACTTCTTGGTTAAATGAAGTAAAATGTTCTTCAGACTTTCCACAAAGCCTCCTTCTAGCTGCATCCACCAAACCCCCATCTCCCCCTTGTCTGTGGCTCCACAACGTCCCACAATGCACTGCTGCCCCGCCGCTGTTTGCTCTGTGGTGAGTCTATGTCGGGTCCTGAGCGTCCCTCTAAACCCGGAGTCTGGTCAGGGAGAGCAAACAGCAGGTGAGAGGGTCTATTGAACCAATCCGTCCAAATGAATCCTCCATGTGATCCACAGCATCGTCCCTCAGGTGAGCTCCAGACGCACCTGGGCAGGTTTCTGCTGCCACTAGAGTCCGCTCTATTTTACTGCATTCTATGCTCACATCACATTCTATTTATGGTAAATACCAGAAAGCAACATTTTATTGTAAATACACACAAGCTGTTTTGCAATAACTTCTCATATTAGCAGGAAATGGCTTCATTTGATCTTTTTTGTGTGCTATTTTAGAATCTTTTTGTGTCAATTTTGTCTTTTTGTTCCACTCATGTTATTTTTTTGTGCTACTTTTGTCTCTTTGGGTCGTTTTCATGTCATTTTAACACATCTCCGTGTCATTTTTGTGTTGTTTAAGCATCCTTTTGTGTAGTTTTGTGCAATTATTCATCATTTTAACAGCTCTCCATGTCATTTACGTGTCTTTTTGTGGTATTTTAGCGTGCTTTTGTGTCATTTCGTGTCTTATCGTGTCATTTTTCTCTTATTTAAGCATCCTATTGTGCAATTTTGTGTGTTTTTGTGCCATTCTCATGTCATTTTAACACCTCTCCATGTCACTTATGTGTCTTTTTGTGTCATTTTTGTGTTATTTAAGCATTCTTTTGTGTGGTTTTGTGCATTTTTGTGTCATTTTCATGTCATTTTAACATCTCTTTGTGTCTTTTATGTGTTTTTTTGTGTCATATTTCTCTTATTTAAGAACCTCTTGTGTAATTTTGTGCATTTTTGTGTCATTTTAACATCTCTCGTGTCATTTTTGTGTCTTTTTGTGGTATTTTAGCATCATTTTGTGTAGTTTTGTGTCTTTTTGCGTCATTCTCATGTCATTTTAACACTTCTCCATATTATTTATGTGTCTTTTTGTGGTATTTCAGCATCCTTTTGTGTCTTTTTGTCATTTCTCTCTTCTTTAAGCATCCTTTTGTGTAATTTTGTGCGTTGTTGTGTCATTTTCATGTCATTTGTGTTAGGGTTAGGGGACTCAGCATTAAATGTTTGCACAGATCGGCCAGATGAGGGCAGTAATTCTGTTAGTCAGACCTGATGCTGCTTTTAAAACACCAATGGAGCCTTTTTAGTTAGTTTAGTTTTAAAAAGATGATGAATCACAAAAAACATCTGAATGAAGGCACAAATATAACAGGAGTTGGATTTAGATCCAAACTGGAGGAAGTTTGAAGTAAATAATCACGCATTTGGTTTGATTTTGACCATTTAGATTCAATAAATGGACATTTGTAGCTCCAATTTAGCGAGATGTTTCTTAAAAACTGTCATTTAACGTTTATATTTTGGTATCTTCTAACATAAAACAAGATTCCACTTGTTTGGTTTTAACACAACTTGCATTTCCATTCAATTAAAGTTTCCAAAATTACACTTTTCTGGTCAATTAAAGGTCAAAATCCCAAACCCTTGAGTCCCAAACGCTCAGATTTCAATGAAACCTGAAGGTTCTGTTGGTTTTATTTCACTGAGTGTCACATTTAATGAGAGGAATCAGAAGGAGAAAGTCTTATTAAATCCACTCTGCGTGGTTCCCTGCAGCCCCTCAAAGCTTTTAGTGATGCAGCGATTCATGAATCTCGGTTCTTTCGAGGCTGCAAACTGGGATTAAACCCTATAAATGTGTCTTTCCGTGGCGGCTGTGATAAGAATAGCTCGCGGCTCGGCGGCCACAGATGCCTTTTCACGGTGTCCAGCGGTGGATTTTCTAGTGTTTTCTCTGTGCGGTCGCAGCCACGAGCTGGACTCCATAAATCAGACGATAGATTTTTGTTGGTTTTCCTTTCAAGGTATACACACCGACGGGGGTTTTAGCACCAAACCGCTGGCTGCACAAACATTGGACAACACGCGCCTATGTGAGCCGCGAAAAGTCACATGTTCTCCAGAAGAAGGGACCGAAATCTGCCGATAACAGAGGCGACTTCACCTGATTTAAATGGAGGATCACTGTGTGGAGCATTTTATGAAATTAAAAGCTTTGATTTGCTGACAGGGCGCAATCTGGCTTCTTTGGAGCAACTTTAGCGCACATCTCCAACAAAAACACTCATAATTACTAAAACTGTGTTAAAAATGATTATATTTGCGTTGCAGGAGCTTCCATATGAACATATGAAGGCATGAATTGAGCTAATTAAACGTGCAAAGCGCTATTTCTAGCCCCTGAACAGTCGCGTCTGTTCAGCGCCCAGGAAAAAGCGAATAAAACCCGTAAAAAAAAAAAAAATCCGCATAATTAAGGCTCCGACACAAGCGAAGTGAAGCTATTTCTGCACATGTGCGCTGCGAAAACAAACAAAAAAGTAACACGGAATAGTAAAAGACAAACAGGAGGCTGTCTCCTGCGGCTTGGAGCCCATAAATTGTGCGCAGGTCAGCGGCTCCGTGTGCGCGCTGCAAAAAATGTCACCATTTATCCGAACTTTTGACTCATTATTTCAGCTGATTTTACTTCTACTGCGAGTTGGAGACATTTCTGGTGGCAGGAAATGAGAAATAAGTACAAAATCGATTCATTTACGCTGTCGAATCTGCTTCATTGGGAATAAATCGATCTTTGTGCTTATTTCTTGCAGCGCGCGCAGCGAGGTGACAGCTCCACACTCGGGGGGGTTGCGCGCTTTCATTCCCCCCACGTGGGTCCTGTCTGTGGACATAAACGGGAGGAAGCCCGCGGTCACCAGAGCCAGATATAAATACTTTTATTCCTGGGGAAATTGGGAGTCAAATAAATTCCAGCCGGGGCCACATCAGTGACGGTGTCGTAAAAATTTTCTGACAGTCCAAAAAGGCGACTGTGGGGCTAAAAACGGTAAACATCAGGACACGCTTTGACCCCGGGGCTCTCAACCAACTTTTGGCTGTTTTTCCACCAAAAAACACGACGTTAAAACAGAGCGGGCAGTGTTTTAATTAAGAGCGACCGCTTTTCCGAACATTTTTAGACGGGGTTGCCCCTCTTTTACGCCACAGTGGAGCTCCACAGATCAGCTCCTACTGAGTCAACAAGAAGCATCGACCTGGAGGGCGACATGTGCGATCACAAAATCCACCTTAAGAGCGAAGAAAAAGCAACAACAAAAAATCTTCCACTGAATTTTGTGCGTTTTTCTAATTTAAGCATCCTCTTGTGTAGTTTTGTGCGTTTTTGTGTCATTTATGTGTCTTTTTGTGATATTTTAGCATGATTTTGTGCCTTTTTTGTGTCATTTCTCTCTTAAGCATCATCTTGTGTAATTTTGTTAGTTTTTGTGTCATTTCCATGTCATTTATACGTGTATTTGTGATATTTTAGCCTCCTTTGTGCCATTTTTGTGTCATTTCTCTCTTATTTAAGCATCCTTTTGTGTAATTTCGTGCGTTTGTCTCATTCAAGGCGGGATTGACCCTCTTTTACGCACGGACTTGGCCACAGTGGAGCTCCACAGATCAGCTCCTACTGAGTCAACAAGAAGCATCGACCTGGAGGGCCGAGAAAATCCACCTTTATATAGATTTTAAGCAAAAAAAGAAGAATAAACCTCCACTGAATTCGAGAAAATGGCTGGAAAGTCATTTTCTCGAATTCAGTGGAGGTTTATTCTTCTTTCCTTTTTCATTTTGGCTTAAAATCGACATAAATGTGCAAAATAGTGATTGTTTTGTGCTGGAGAGTCTTGAGAAATGCGGAACAGATAACAGCGTCCACGCGTTTAAAGACCGGGCAAAGTGCACCGAGTGTAAGAGGCAGAAATCCTCCAGCAGAACCGGGGGTTTGAGCAGCCGGTTACCTGTGTCATCATGCGGTCTGCACCTGTGTTCTCCTCGTCCTTGAAGATGATGTCGGGGTTGTAGTTGGGGGTGAGCTCCTTGAAGCGCTCCGAGTTCCGGGTGATCTTCCCCTCGTACCTCCCGCTGGCCCCCAGGGTTTTCTCCGCCACGTTGGGGCTGAACTGCTTGTAGGCGAGCGGCGCCAGCTTCCGCGGCGAGCGCCTCTTGCCGTAGCCTCTGCCCGGCCCGCAGCCCTCGCTGACCGGGGAGAGGAGGAAGGCGCACCCGGCGAGGCACGTCACCAGCGTCGGCAGCAGCATTCCGCCCCCGGAGCCGCGCGGCGCGTCTTCACGAGTGTCTCCTTCCCTTTTCTCTTTAACCTTAGAGCGGAGATAACGCAGCGGGACTCATCCCAGGGTCCCCGAAAGTCGCCATTCCGTCGCGCGTAAAAGTGGCCAAGTGCGCCGCTGGAGACGAGCCGCGGAGCCGTGAACCTGTCCTCTGCGCGCCGACACGCTCCTGTCCAGAGGGCACGCGGCGGCAGGGGCATAAATAGGCGAGGTGAGTTTATCTTGGCAGGCAGGTTCAAAGCTGCCCCACCGTGTCGGAGCTGTGAGAAACGGCCGACAGACAGACAGACACGGAGGCGCGCGGTGCGTGGGCTGGCCGGGCTCCGGGTCCCGGCGGTCAGAGGGCTCCCCGCAGCGGTTTGTGCCTCTCGGCTCTGCTCTCAATGCGGCCCTGTGGCGCAGCGCCCTGCGGCTGGCAGCGGTGGGAAGGTCCGACTAGAGTCCAGATGAGGTGCCGCGGGAGAAGAAGGAGACCGCGCCCTGCTGGACCTGCCCTCTGCCGCGGCCTGATCCTCCCACCGGGGAGGAAGGAGCCCCGCGGCCGCCTTCATCTGTCCGGAGGACGGACAGACACCCGGACACGAGGCGCGCGCTCACCCCGCGTCCTTCTGGACCCGCGTCCTCGGGGTCAGGACGCGCGAGCAGGAAGGGCAGGTGCGCGCGTAAAAAGACCCGCAAAACCCGGTGACCCTCAGTGACGTAACAGTCAGAGCTGCAGGTGAGGAGCAGCTTCCGGTCACCTGGAATAACCTGAAGTATCAGCAATATTAACCCCAGTTATCAATAATAATAACCTCAAGCATCAATAATCAGACACTGAATAAGTGGAATAATAACCTGAGTTATCAACAATCAGATAATAAAGAACATCAGTCATCCAGGTGTTCAGCAACAAACTCCTGCAGGTTCTGGAACATGTTTCACTTCATAACAAACTATTAACGGTGTCCACATCAAAAACTGCATTATTTTACAAATAAATAATTCGTTCTTTTCCAGCATTCAAACATATAAATAAATAAATGACCCACTGCCGGAAATTCTTTTGTTAATATATATATATATATATATATATATATGTATTGATTGATTGATTGATTGATTTGATTCTGATGTAATTCTGCTTCAGCTGCAGCTTCACTTTCATTTATAAAAACCTGTTTACGTCCAAAAAGAGGCTGAGAAAGACAAGTTCTTATTGGTGAGGATTCTCAGCAGATACTTTATACTTCTGATGATCCCAGAAGACTTTTAAGATGAGATTCTAATGGATTCATGAATTTCTCATTAATCGTTTTCCATTTCCTTTATGATTATAAAACCAGATCAAAACTATTCAACCCTGAAATGAACAGATTTGCCGTCTTTTATCTTATTGTTGCATCTTAAATGTACAGTTTGTACGTGTGATAACGTGCAGGCTGCATTCTGGGTTTAAATAAAGACACTTTCGTCACCTTTTGTCGTGCAGAAACACTTGAAACCCTGGAGGCCGAGCAGCAAACAGTGAGTCCTCAGCTAGATGTTCAATAGCATTCCCAGGATGCTGCAACACCTTGAGTCAACATCTGGCCAGGCTCTGAAAAAGGAGATCGGTCGTTCTATCGACCGCCGCCGGCTCGTTGTCCTCCGTCTGTCTGAGTCACGGAGAAACGAACAACCACCCAGGACAGCAGCAGAACACTGTGGAGGCTTTAAAATGACCAATTCCTTCAAAAAGTCGCACTAAAATCAAAGCAAAACTGAAATTATCACCATTCACTGGTACTAGGAGTCAAATCTAATGTATTCTGAATATTTTCAGTAGTTGATTTAGCAAATAACGGACAAAAGCAGGATTTAAAATGACATTTACATCTTTAATTGACAGCTTCAAGTCCTTAAAAATCCCCAAAATCCACAATATATTCGCTAAAAGCATTAAATCCTGATGTTGTTGTTCGCAAAGTGGTTAAAAAAGAGCAAGAGTTGATTTATTTAAGTCTAAAAATCGGCTTAAAAGCAGTTTGTCCTTCGGGGTGAAAGTTTGAAAGCGTTTTAAAATCAGCCGTCCTACTGCTCATCTGAACAGCCCCACTTTCTTCTTCTTTGGTTTGGAGGTCGGTCGCTCTGTGGGGTCAGAGGTCACGGACGGCTGGAGACAGAAAAAAATTAAAATATTCCTTTAATCTCTTATTTTTTACCACCAGGATCAAATCTACTCCGTCATTAGCAGCATCAACACTGATTAGTTTCCCACTTTTTGTTATTTTATGGCACTAAAACGATTATTTTACAGTGAAAATCTCTTCAAAGCTCAGATTTCATGTCATTTTCTGCCATTTAGACACTTTTCTGCCTCCTTTACTGCTGGTTTTCAGGTGATTAAACAGAGAACTGATGGTTAGAAATGAGCAAACAGTCACCTGCTGTACTGCGGCTCTGTCGGCCATCTTGGCTCCAGCTGTTTCCAGCTGTCCATTGTGGTTCCGTTTCCTGTCTGCCGGTTCAGTGGATCCACAAGCTGAAGGGTGAGAACGACCCAATCAATGCAACCACAAAAATGTTGCTTAAACTTCACACTCATTCAATTCTTCGGTTGTCAGTCAGAATTCTGTGATTATTCCTAATTAAAGGGTGTGAAAAGAGCTAATTTTGAAGTTTTAATCACGTTTCTGCATCATTTGAGCCATTTTTCAGTAAAAAAGTCAAACATTCTGGAATTCTTCCAAACATTTGTTGGCTCCACATCTTAGTCAACTTATTTTTTGGGGTTTTGGATGGTTTTACTGAAGAAAAAACACTTTTTAATGAACATTTTACTGAAATTGAGAGTAAATGTCGGCCTATAATTACATTTTCTGTGCTATTCTATGAAGCTCACCTGGAGTCGAGGCGACGGCTGGTGGTTCTTCGACGACTGCGGCGGTTGGTTGGTCCTCCTCCACCTCCGAACGCTTGCGTTTCCCTGCGTTGCCGTGGGCGACCACGGTGGCGTACAGCTGCTGGAGGTCGTCATCAAAGCCGAGAGCGTCCTGATGCTCAGAGCTCAGCAGAGGAAGAGTCTGGAGGAGAAACAGGAAGATGATTCTGAAGTTTCACATGACAAGAACTGATGTTTAACAGAGAAGAAAAGGAGGCGAGTTTTAGTGGAAGAGAAGAAGAAAAGGAGGCGAGTTTTAGTGGAAGAGAAGAAGAAAAGGAGGCGAGTTTTAGTGGAAGAGAAGAAGAAAAGGAGGCGAGTTTTAGTGGAAGAGAAGAAGAAAAGGAGGCGAGTTTTAGTGGAAGAGAAGAAGAAAAGGAGGCGAGTTTTAGTGGAAGAGAAGAAGAAAAGGAGGCGAGTTTTAGTGGAAGAGAAGAAGAAAAGGAGGCGAGTTTTAGTGGAAGAGAAGAAGAAAAGGAGGCGAGTTTTAAATGACAAAAAATGAGACAAACGACACGAAACAAAACAAAAAAGAGACAAAAAAGTTACAGAGCGATAAAAAACGCAAAAACAATGAATAAAGCAAAACACAAAATGACACAAATAAGACAAAAAACATAAGGGAGACAAAAAGGAAACAAAATGACAAAAACGAGAAACAAAACGACAAGTCAGACAAAAATGACAAAAAACAACACAAAAAATCATAAAAATGAGACAAGCGAAAAAAAATGACAAAAAATTAGACAAACAACACAACAAAACAGACAAAAAAAGCTACAAGCGACAAAAAAATGGACAAATGAGGCAAAAAATGAGAAAAGCAAGAAACAAAATAACAAAAAACAGAAAAATGACAAAAGTCAGACAAAAAACAACAAAAACAAGACAAAATATTACAAAAATGAGACACAAAATGACTAAAGCAATAAAACGACAAAAAATGAGACAAACAACACGAAATAAAACAAAAAGAGACAAAAAATCTGACAAAAAAGTTACAAAGCGAGAAAAATGGACACAAATGAGACTAAAAAGATAAAAGCGAGAAAAAAATGTCACAAAAATAGACAGAAACAACACAAGTGAGACAAAAACAAACACAAACCGACGCACCGCAGAGATTCAATGTGACTTTTTGTGAGGCAGCTGTGCATTTAGTGAATGAATGTGAGACTTAAATCCAGTAAACTGCTGATATTTGGTATTGATCTGCTGCTACCTGACAGATAAACTCCTGCTACTCTCTATTCACTGAATCCTTCTCTTTTTTCTTTTTCCCCCGATGGAGAAGACAAACTCTCCAAATTAGCTCCTCAAATATTGACCGGCAGAGATCGGTGGTCTCCGGCTCGCTGTCGGGGCTCCTGAACACACTGTGGTCGGGGGTTTGGAGGTTTCGCATTGATTTATTTTCTGCTATTTGTTTGTTTAAATGTGGTAAAAATAAACGCGAGGCTTGGTTCTGCTTCGGGCACAGAGGAACCAATGTGCAGCAGAAAGTTGTCCCTTTCTTCGCCTCCTGCTGCTGGCTGCCGACCAGCTCTCTTCAGATCATTTGATGTCAAACGCTCAGCTCCATTTGTTGGAGACCAGCTTTCTATCCGATAGTCTGGAGCTCCTCCTGGGCTCTACGGAAGCCCGTTAGTGCCAAGAGTACAAATACTAAACGCACCAAATTCTGAACCGAAATCAAACTGTTTTTATGCTGTTTATGGTGAATATTTTTTAATTGAAACTGTTCTTTTATTCTGGAATGACCTCTTTAGATTATTCTTGCACTCGATTTAAAAGGTTTCAGAGTTGGTTGATTTAGCTTTTTCACTGCATTTTATTCTATTTTTTATTATAATGATGAGGTTTTTATTGCTATTTTGTTCAAAAGTTAGCAGCCAGGAACTTTGAGTTAAATCTCATAAAAAGCACCCATGTCTCACATGTAAATAATTATATAAAAAGTTTATTCTTTTTACAGCTGAATCAGAGCTGGTTTACTTTATTTCTTGTGCTAACACAACATTTTTCACTGTATTAATAACATTTCATAATAGCATTTCCCTATAAAATAGCATTTTATTATTATGATTATTTTATTGCTATATGCTACATTTTCCATTGCAGTTTATTTTAATTTTTATTATAATCATAATTTTTTAATTACTATTGTTTCCAAAGTTTGCTTGAATATTGCAGCCAACAGCTAAACTTTAAGCTAAATCTCACTAAAAGCACCTGAACATTGCCTTTACATGGAAATAATTACTTCTTTTTCTGCCTTTTATTCTAGTTTTTTTATGATGATCATCATTTTAATTGTTATTTTTCTGCAGCCAAAAGCTAAACTTTGAGTCAAATCTCACTAAAAGCTCCGTAACGCTTCAGATTCACACTTTAGTTGTTCCATAAAGCCAAAATAACCCACATTGTTGTTGTTTTCTGGGCAGCACTGGGCTTCCATACGTGTCTGTATTTAGGACCAGAACAAAAGCGTCCTGGAGGTGTGAGGATTGTTATCTGACCAGAAAGGAAACACCAGCCGAGGAATAAAAAGGTGGTTATGTCGGGTCAACAACCTCTGGAGGAGCTGAGTAATGCTCTGGAAAGTTCCTTCCTGTTCTTAGAACCGGACAAAGTCCAGCAGCGAGAACGAGGACGGACGCTCACCTGGCGGCCACGCCTCCAGGCTCCGCCCCCTGAACCACAGCAAAGCACCGAGTGGTGAAGGTGAGGAGAGGTCGGCCCAGAGCTCCTCTATTATTAGCAGGTAAACAGCTCTAGTTTTAGCTGCTGTTGTTTATGAATCCGGAGCCGGAGAGTCTCACACTTCGTGTTTACCTCCCGCCTCGTTTTCTCTCATCGTCACCTCGGCTTCCCGTCCAGCAGCCCAGAGCGATGACGTCGGAAAAATACTGGACGATTAAACCGCAGAATTAACCGGGAAAATGACGAAACAGTGACGAGAAGCAGAGAGAAATTAATCAGCTGCAACAAACAACTAAAGACATATAAAAACTTCAAAACAAACAATAAAACCCAACAAAGCAGGACGTTTTTCTAGAAGTTAGGTCCGAAACACGACAATCAGAAAGTTCCATATTTGTACTCAAAAAAAATCTCCAAAAAAGTGAAAACCTGGCAGCAAAAAATGTGCAAAAAAAAGGTGGAATAAAGTTTTAAAAAAAACTATAAAAATGATGACAGTAACAGCAAATGTCTGCAAAATTATGACATTTTTAGCCAAAGTTAATCACACAAAAATTCGTTTGGTGAAAATTACAGATTTTTGATGTGAACATTATTCTCAGTTTTGTTGTATTTTTAGTTTTTTCTTTGCTAAATAATATTTTAATCTTTTTGTATTTTTTACAGTTTCACTAGATATGAGCTATAGTTTAACAAAAACAGGGAACATTTGAAATATAATAAAAAAGTGATTTACCTTTTTTCATTTCCTTTCAAATGGAAAACATTTGTAAAACTAATATTTTTTGCTGATTTAAATTCAGTAAAAATAGAGAAATTTTATGTTCAGTGTTTGTAAATTAAAACTTTTTTTCAGAAATTAAATTAATTAAATTTTTTTCACAATTTTAATAGACATGATCTGTAATTCAACAAAACTGGGAAAATTTTGAAAATAACAATTAAATTACTTGTAAAATAATGATTTTTTTTAACTTTTTATGACTTAAATACAATAATAATAAAATAGATAACTTCTTTTTGTAAATTAATACTTAAAAAAGTAATTTAACTAAACAGGGAGAACTTGCAAAATAACACAAAAAGTGATTTACCTTTTTGTTCATTTCCTTTCAAATAACGGAAAAATACTTCTAAAACTATGTTTTTTGCTGATTTAAACACAATAAAAATAGAGAAATGTAATGTTCAGACGTTGTAATTTACAGTTTTAGTCTGTTTTCAATTTATTACTGGTGCAGTTTGGTAAATTTAACTAAATAAATTATATTAATACTTCCTTCATGTGAGTAAATACAGAATATTTCTTATTAAAACTGAATATTTAAGGCCGTATTTAAACTGTGCACCACATAAACATCCTTTCTAAAATAAAAATGCAGATTTACTGAGCGGAGACCATCCGAGTCATGAGGTATTTTTAGCAGCGACCCAACATGACTGGTCGTTGCCGTGGTGACGAGGCAGGAAGTAAAACGTCTTCAACACCTGTTTTAGTTCATGGTAAAGCCCAGAATCCTCCTCTGGCGTCATCCACACCTTCGCTTCATTTACCTTTTACCTCTCGCTGACCACCGGCTGTCGTCATGGCAACCTTCAGGCCGATGACACACAGGAAGCTGCTGAGGCTGAAGCTACCAGACGCCTGAAAATCCACCAAGTTCTACCTGAAAAGTGCATCTGTGGGGAATTTTTACACGAGAACAAGTCGTTTAGGTTGTTTTTTTCAGTAAATACTGAGTTTTAATGTGAAACTAAACCGATAAAGACAAGTAACTTTCCAAAAATACTGTTTAGATCACTGAGAAACTGCATCTTATTTCCATATTTTATCTACCTGTCGTGTATTTTTCTTCAGAAATAATATTTACATGGTTTGCAGTTGAGCTGGAGCCTCAGATGTTCAGTTTCAATGAGAAATATTCAGATTTCGGCCACATGAATGAAGTATCGACACTAAATACACCAAACTGCATCATGCACAAGTGTGAAATTAAGAAGTTTTCTTGAAAAACATGACAAGTTTTTGACAGTTATAAACACATTGTGGTTGTCATTTGAGCATCCTTTTGTATCATTTTTTATGTCATTTTTGTTGTTTGAGCATTGTTTTGTGCTATTTTGTTCACTTTTGTGTAGTATTTGCATGTCTGTCATTTTTGTCTCCGTGTTATTTTAGCATCCTTTTGTGTCATTTTTGTGTATTTTAGCATCATTTTGTGCTATTTGTTAATTTATGTGTCTTTTTGTGCCATTTTTGTGTTATTTAAGCATACTTTTGTGCCTTTTTGTTAATTTTCATGTCATTTTAACACCTCTCCATGTCATTTTTGTGTCATTACTGTAATTTTTCTGTTATTTAAGCATTAAATAAATATTTAAACACTCCTTTTGTGCTATTGTGTTCATTTTGCATCTCTGCAAATTTTTGCATGTCATTTTTGTGTTATTTTAACATTCTATTGTGCAATTTTTGTTATTTAAGCACCATTTTGTTGCTATTTTGTTTATTTTTGCATTTTTACATCATTTGTGCTATTCGAACATCTTTTGGTGGTATTTTAGTGTCTTTTCGAGTTGTTTTTGGGTTATTTAAGCATCCTTTTGTGCTATTTTGTTCATTTTTGTGTCATTTTTGTATTACCGGTATTTTAGCATCCTTTTGTGTCATTTTTGTATTACCGGTATTTTAGCATCCTTTTGTGTCATTTTTGTCTTATTTTAGAATCCCTTTGCATCATTTTTGAGTCTTTTTGTATCATTTTTCTGCTAACGTATCTTTTTCTGCCATTTTGTTAATTTTTACACCTCTCCACGCCACGTTTTTGCGTCTGCAGTGAAACAGACGAGTTCAGGCCTGGTGACAGCAGCTGGCTTCAAACCCAAAGTCCACCTTCTGTCAGCTGAGGAAGCCTTAACGAGTCTGCGGCTCGCTCCAGAGCTGTCTGAACTCCATGACCGGAAGTGTTAAGCGTCTCAGATAAAGAGAAGCGGTTCTTGCAGTCGGCCTTAAGCGTGTTCACGCTGCCGTGTTTTACATCGCTGCTCTCACGCTGCTCATGATGTCTTTGCGGGACGCCGCGACCGGCCGGTCCAGGCTGGACCCGGGCCCAGGGGCCGGCAGCCGAACAGGGGCAGCAGCCAGGCCACAGAGGGCCTAATTACAGACCGGGCCGGGGACAACCCTGTGGAAACTGTGTGCAACTGACAGAGGAGGAGGACCTGCTGGATGTGGATGTTTTTCCATCTTTCACTCCTCACAAACAAGCCGTGGCTGCAAATAATCACTATTTTTATCATGTGATGGATAAAGTAGTAAAATATAGCAGCATCACAAGAGGCCTCAGCGCCCAAGAGATGCTTGCAATCAGTGTTGGGTGCAGCTACAAGACCCAAACCAAAAGGAAAAAAGCAAAACCTGCACTGATTGTTGGTCCAGTGGCAACTTTCTATCTGATCCCTCAAAAGATCCACTACTGTTCAAAAGTTTAGGGTCATTTAGAAATGTCCTTATTTTTGAAAGAAAAGCTGTTTTTTCAATGAAGATAACATTAAAATGAATCAGAAATCCAGTCTAGACATTGTTAATGTGGTAAACAGCTGATTTTTAATGGAATATCTCCATAGGGGTACAGAGGAACATTTCCAGCAACCATCACTCCTGTGTTCTAATGCTACATTGTGTTAGCTAATGGTGTTGAAAGGTTCATTGATGATTAGAAAACCCTGCAGTTATGTTAGAATATGGATAAAAGTGGGAGTTTTCATGGAAAACATAAAATTGTCTGGGCGACCCCAAACTTTTGAACGGTAGTGTAAGTTTAAAAGATGGTGATGCTTCTAATTTTTTTTTTTTTTTTTTTTTGTATTTTCAGGGTAAACGCACAGCTTCTTTGTTTCCATTTAAAACTAGTTAGCTGTTAACTGGTCTTAGCTTGGGACAAATCTGAAGACAAGCAGAAATGTGAGAAAAGATTTTTTTCAACCGGACTGCACACATTTTGAGTCTTCTATAGTCAGGATGATACGAACATCAGACTACACAATCCCTACAAATCCTCTAAGAACAGCAAATGTTTCTTGTTCTTGCATCCAAACCAAACACACTGGTATCAGAGATCAGGAATACAAGCAGTTTCCTAAAACATCTAAAGTTCCACAACAACCAGGAGTTAGCTAATGCTAGCAGCTGGAGGCAGCAAGGACAAACTTTGCAGCAAACGCCAGAGAAAAGAGAGAAAATGTCCAGAGAACCTTCAGCTGTTCTTGGATAGTCCAGGATTTTATCACTTTAGCCCATGATGCTGATGACTAACGATCTGTTTGGATGTCTGGATATGTATGTTTTAGGTTTCAAATCAATATATTTTTTGTCGTAATGCTCCAAACTGGTTGTCATTCAAGAACGAAAACTGGAACATTCCCAAATGACCAACTTGGACCAAGTAATAAAGACTGGAACAGACTTGGACCAACGGATAAAAACTGGACCAGATCTGGACCAAATGACAGAATGGAACAGACGTGGACCAACTTTCTCACACTAGAATGGACCTGGACCACATGACAAAGACTGGAACAGATCTGGACCAACTGACTTAAACTAGAACAGATCTGGACCAAATGACATAGATTCAATAAGAGCTGGTCCAACCGCTTAAGACTGGATCAGACCTGGACTAACTGACCCCATTTAGAACAGAACTGGACCAGTTGCCAAAGATGGAGTAGAACTGGACCAACTACAACCACATTACAGAGCAGAACCCACCCAGTCTAACTAACAAAGACTGGAACACACCCAGTCCAAAAGACGAAGACTGGAACAAACCCGATCCAACTGACCCAGGCTAGAACAGACCTGGTCCAATGTGGCCTAACTGCAGTAAGTTTATTATTAAATGACCACCACAGTTGGGTTGCACACTGTTCTGCAGGAAGCTGAACTTTCTTCATCACCTTCCTGCTGATGAGTTCGCCCCCTCCGAGCCTCGCCTACTTACCACCCCAGCCCTGAATTCCTCAGGTACGTGAGATAAAGAGCCGTTCGCTGCCGTTTACGAGCTCGGCGGTCAATGATTCACTGAGGACGGAGGGAGAGAAGAACCTTTCCCACCTTCCCGTCTTCTCTTAAATCCTTCCTCGTTCCCGCTTCCTCCTACTCCCATGGTGATTCACACGTTTTCTCAGATTTAATAGCTTCACATGCAATGTTACATAATCTGTACAAAGAGCTCCATCCTTCACATGGTGGGGTTCGTCTACTTCAGACTAGATTTCCATCTTTTCCTCCTCTTACTTTTGCATCTGTTTCAGTTTGTTTGACTCAACTAAAATCTCTCTAGAATCCTGACAAGAGTGCTCGCTTTTCACTAGCATCTTATACGGGGGTCCTTGACTTAAGTTGGAATTCTGTTCCTACAGCACGATGTAACACGATTTTCGCTGAAACTTGGAACTCACATACTGTACATAAGTACCTATGTGACTCACCTATATCTAATTTCACTTCCATGGAGATGGCTTTCCATTTCTTCAAAGCATCAGAAGAGTCTGATTTAGACTTCGAAACCATAATGAAGGGCAAAAAGCTTCCAAAAATAAAACACAAATGAAAGAAAGCGAACGTAGCACAATCAAATGTGGCATACAACTGTCGAATGTAAACAAAGCCGCCTTCCTTGGATAGCGCGACGACGTATTCGTCTGCTCCGCTCGCCAACTACTTCCTGCCTGAAATTTGTTTTCACGTCGCAAACGCTGGACGTCTGAATGATGGAGCGAGACTTTGACAATAAATTTGTTGGAGATGAGCTGTCCAGATAGCTCAACAGGTTGAGGTGGGGTACCATGAACAACTTTAAATTTATGGGAGAAGACGACGCAACTACGAAACGCTGTAGGTCAAGGACGTCGTAAACCGAGGACCTGCTGTAACTATAACTGATTGTAGAAGTGGTATTACAAAATCAATGTAAAGATGCATCCATTTATATAAATGTAATATCAGTTTAACCCTCCTGTTATGTTTTGGGTCATATTGACATATTTTAAAGTTAAAAAAATCTAAAAATATATATATTTTTTCAGTATGAAACTTCTTAGACTTGGCTTAATAAGTGTAGCCGTTCATTTCACATATTTGCAAACCCACTCTGAAAAGAAGAGGTGTTAATTTATCAATCACTCCATACAAAGCCAACATTACAAACTGTAAAATGAAATGACTGTATTTTATATATAGGTCTTTCCAATGCACGTTAAAAAAAAGTTAAAATGTGCATTTTTTACAAAAACGAGTGAATTATCCTCATTAAATTATGATCTGTGAGAGGTAAAGAACACCATTACAGTAAATATTGACTGAAATAGTTTTCATAATGATATATAAACAAGGTTTATTGGGATTTTTTTGGCTTGTGACATTTTTGGAGACTTAAAAGCTGAAGCCAACATAGCTTTGACATCCAAACACCATATTTACGTGGATGTATAGTCGATTACCCAACTTAACCGCAGAAATAAACATATCAAAAGCGTGGTGCAAAAACAGTTTTGGTCTCTATTGCTAATTGTAAAACCTGTACAAAGGGTCAGTTTCTATACAACTAAAGTGTTTAAACTGTATTAAGGCTTAAGGGTTAGTAAAATTAAAACTTTTTTAAAGCACGATTAACAAAAAGAGCCTCACCAAACTGAAGAAAAACTCTTCAAGAAGACAAATATTGACAATTTTTGGGATGTCTTACTGAGAGAATTAGATTTTCCATAGAAATACTGCTGCGTTACAAACCTGTTTCTCTTGTGTTTGCTCGCTTGTCAATTAGGAGTCGACTGGTTTAGTTGTTTTTGCTGCGTCATGATGATTATTAGCGATCAAAGAGACAGATGTTTGGTACTGATGCACATTTGCAATAAAAGTTTAAATCCCGGTGTCGAAATTTAGAACACCAAAAACTCAAAATTTCTTTTTTTAAACTGTGTGTGAGAATGTTTCATGTGTCAGGTAGCGCTGAGGCTACATCAGAACAAAAGCAGCTCATTTTAAAATTAAGTCATTTTATAGAGAATCAGTGAAAGATGGAAAGATGGTTAGACAGAAAAACGCAAACACTAGATGATCAAAAACTGGGTTTCTGCTAGTAAAAATTTGTCTGAGATTGCTTGATTTTCTTCGATTAAGGGGCTTCCATGTGAGAGTTTTCCTGAGTCAAAGTGTGTATTTTGGATCCATCGGCTGCTGTGGTCGGTGGATGCAGAGGTTCAGTTTCCTGCCCTGCTCTTAACTTAGAGCTTCTGGTGGTTGAAGCACACAGATATTAGGATTTGACTCCTCCTGCTGTGCCAGCGTCGGGCTTCTCATGGAGCGCTACGTAGCATTTAGGGATAATTCCTGCAGCACATAATCATTACAGCGCTTTAGCGGAGACGGAAAACTGCACATCTCTACGCCGTAGAGGAGGAAGGAACAGTTTCTCATTGATTGTTTTTAAGCGCAAAACCTCGACCAGAAAAACCTCCACTTTAAGCACGAAAGGCAGGAAATTTGGAGCGAGGAATTCCAAATGTGGAACGTTTTGGCTCAATGATGTGATTGTGTGCAGCTCCAGTGAGGTGTTCTGGTCAGAGGCGGCCACTAATTGTCAGATGTCGTTATACTGGAGCTGTGAAGCCGCCGTCTCGTGAAACAGGAAGCGGGCAACGTTCCCAAACGGTGACAGTTCAGTTCGGAGACGACGACCGTGACGCTGCTGCTGCTGCTGAAAACTGCGGGGCATGCGTCACCGCTGCTGCACGTAAACACGGAGATAAAAAGCAGCCACACAGCGAAGAGAAACCAGGAGCATGCGTCACAGCGTGTGGACCGACATCTACAACCACAACGCCACATGTCAGGACGCCTGTGTTTGTGAGGACACCGAGCGTTACTCTACAAAAACACAATCTGAACCCACAACGTTCAACTCCACAAGAGGCAAAAAACGTATCTCCACTTTACAAAAACAGTCAACCAAAGACACTGCAGTTTCTGGAAAATTTACTCACTTCACATGAAAGCACGAATTTTCAAAAACATGTCGTCACAAAACTTCTAAAAACTTGTCCTTATTGTACAAAAATGTTCTCTTTTTAAAAACATGTCAAACATAAAAAACAAAACATAAACATACATACAGAAAAAAAAGTGCACAAAAAAATCCTCACTTTTTTATCCTAATTGTTTAACCCTCAGATGCTGCACTGATTGGACCCTACACTCTTCCAAAAGTAGGTCAAAAAAGGCCCTTATAAGAATCAGTGTGGTTTTATACATTTTTTGTCATTTTGGTTAAGAATAATCATTTGTATTATTGTTTGTGTTATATTTTTGTGTGATTTCTTGTTTGAATTATGTCTATTTTTCATTTCATAACAGATTTTGAACATTTTGATAATTGAAAAAGAATATTACACAGAACAGCAATAGACGAATGTCCACGTCCATTTTGATTACATTTTTGAACTCTTTCCACCAAGTTTGTGCACTTCATCACCTCTTGTGTGATATACTCAGTGATAAAAAGCTTGGGGTAGTCATAGAAATATTACAATGTTTTTAAACGTATCAAAGGGAACTTAAATATTTAAATTGAATGATATCAAAACATGTTTTTTGAGGAATACCTGGAAAATTAAATGATAGAAAGATATTGCAAGATAATGAACTCATCGGGTCATTTTTGACCCACTTATGCATCTAAGGGTTAAAAAACATCCTCAATTTTTAAAAAAATCCAAACTTTTTTACGTGTCCTCAAAAAAAAAAAACCTCACTTTTTGAAAATGTGTCCTGACTAAAATGTCCAATTAAAAAAAACAAAAACAAAACAGAAAACGGTGTCCTCAATTTCGCAACATTACTCAAAAACAGACAAACGGATTTGGATGAAATATTTAGGGAAGGTCAGAAATGGCACAAGGACCAAATGGTTAGATTTTGGCAGTGATGCAGCTTATAGTCTAGAGCCACGGATTAAAGCTAATTTTGTTTGTCAATAGCCATCAGTACAGATACGTGCTCTGAACTTTGTCAAAACTGGCCAAAAAAAATTGTTTTTTGTGTGATAAAATCCTCGTTGCATGTTCACACTGCAGCCACCTGGCAAACGAATCTGTATACGCTTGAACTTAGTTTTAGCATTTATTACTGCACCAAGGAACGAGACGAAGTTACGTGACGATCAGCGTATGTTTGTCTGTCCGTCTGTCTGTTAGCAACATTACTCAAAAACTAATCGATTTACACGAAATTTTCAGGGAAGGTCAGAAATGACACAAGGACCAAGTGATTAGATTTTGGCAGCGATGCAGCTGATAGTCTGTATCCATGGATTTGTTAAGGATTTCTGTATTGGCACGGCGTCACTGTAACCATGACAACAAGTGAACACTACTTCAGCTGCCTGCAGACGATCACATGATCGTGATCCTACTACAAATCCACCGCTGTGGACTTATCAGGACTTGTCTGTCAGAAATGATACAAGGAACAACTGATTAAATTGTGGGGGTGTTTCTGAGTCCCATCAATTCCCGCCGCCAGCTACATATTTAGGTATCACGATTCAGTATACGTACATAATGTACACATGTATAACACACACCTGTGCTCAGCACAAGGTCAAGGTTTGTTTGTGGGTACTTCTATATTAAATGTCCACATTCTATAGTGCCGTGATTCTGCCATGAATTTTTTCAAGATTTCAGCAGTTGGAAATGATACGACTGAGCAGCCTTGGAGGAGGACAGCGTTCTCTGAGTGCTTTACTAGTTATAAACATGTCCTCATTTTACACAAACATCTTCACTTCATAAAATTTTCTCATGTTAAAAAACATCCTCAGTTAACATAAATGCTCCCTTTTTAAAAAAAAAAAACTGTCAAAAAAACATCCTGATTTTCTAAATGTTTGCATCTTTATATCCCGTGTTCTGATAAAACATTCCCAGAGTCTTTGCTCTAAACCCTAAAACCAGATCTGGACCCACAAACGGCCCTTTGAAGGTCTTTACAAAGTGAAGCAAACATTCGTCCGTCTTCTAAACCACCTGAACCGGATTCTGACCTGTCCTCACTTCCCACAGATGTCCTGAAGGCCTCACGCCGGTCCTCACAAGGACACAAGACCGGCTACCAACACACACCCTCCAAATTTAGGCCTTCAGGGAAGCCGACGTGATCCTGAGAGGATCTGAACGTTTTTCAGCTTCAGTGTGTGTTTGTGTGGACGCTAATTCCACCCGTGTAAATGTTGACCTGAGCTGGGTGGGGTGTTTGTGTGGCTGGGGAGGGGCTTTGGGTAGAAAATAAAAGCTGCTGCTGCTGCTGTCATCATCGTCCTGCTGCCCTTCACTCCCCTCAGTGTGGGAAACCAACGGCCACAAACAGAAAAAAAAAAAGAAGAAGGGGGCGACGAGGAGGAAGATTTCTGCAGATATTCGTCTGCTCTGCTCCCCGTAAATATCAGAGAAGTTCAAGGAAGGAAAACTGAAACCGAAGCTGGGTGTTTTTTTACCACAACAGGAGACTCTGTTGTACCTGCAGCTCTGATCTCACCGTTAAAACCATCATGTCTGACTCACCGTGACGCTTTCCGGCCGTCATCTGGCGGCATTTCCTCAAGTGAATCAGCAAAACGTCAAAATCAAAGCAGCACTTTGTGAATGTAAATGTCAGTTTGGCTCATTATTAGTGATATTTTACGTCTCAGAGACGCCTCATTGATGTACATTTGGCATGAAACCAAATAAAAAGATCAAATATTTAACTTTCTGACTGTCCTTGGACTAGTTAACTATGACTTGTCGCTCCATCTAAACTTCAAATCACAAAATTTCATCAAAATCTCTTTATTCTACCAATCTCATTTTTAAAAAATCCCCCAAAACATATCATTTTCTCCAACTAGATTTTGTAAAAACACAAATATTTTATACTCCTTGGTGCAACCGTAAAGATATTAGTGACTCAGCTGAGACAAACAGTGATGTGACAAAAATTCATGGACTTTGTGGCTGAACTGCAGGGAGTGTTTATAAAAATCACCAAAATGACACCATTTATCAGAGCCAGAAACTGTAAAAACACAAGAAATCACCAGATTTTCAACTTTCCAACTGTCTTTGAACTACTCATCTTTGACTTGTCCCTCTAGTCAGGAAAATCGAAGCTTCAAATCCCAATATTTCACCAAAATCTCTTCATTCTACATATCTAATTTTTTTTTTTTAAATCACCAAAAATATACCATTTCCTCCAACTAGATTTGACAAAAAACAAAAAAATTCTGTGATCTTTGGTGCCACAGTGAAGATATTAGTGAGTCAGCTGAGATAAACAGTGACATGACAAAAATTCATGGACTTTTTGGTTGAACTGCAGGGTGTGTTTACAAAAACCGGCAAAATGACTCCATTTATCGGAGGCAGAAACTGTAAAAACTGATCTTTCCAACTGTCTCTGAACTACTCATCTGTGAGTTGTCGTTCTCTTGGGGAAAATTAAAGCTTCGAATCCCAATATTTCATCCAAATCTCTTCATTCTACATGTCTTATTTGAAAAAAATCACCAAAAACATACTATTCGCTCGAACTATAGTCTGTAAAAAAGAACTAAAATTTTAGATTCCTCAGCCAAACAGTGCAGCTATTAGTGACTCAGATGAGACAAATAGTGACACAAATTCATGGACTTTTTGACTGAACTGCAGGAAGTGTTTACAAAAATCACTTTTTTGTCTATTTTTTTTGTCGTTTTCTTTCCTGCATTTCTCATTTTTTGTCTAGTTTTTGACGTTCGTCTATTTTTTGTCGCTTTGTAACTTTTTCAAATTTTTTGTGTCTTTTATTGTTTTGTTTTGTGTCATTTGTCTCATTTTTTTGTCGCTTTGTGTGTCATTTTTGTAATATTTTGTCTTGTATTTGTTGTTTATTTTGCCTTTGACTGACTTTTGTCGAACGTCTCATGCTTTTGTGATGTTTGAAATGTAATTTATTTTTATTAAGAAACTTCAGGTTGTTCATACTGTTCTGTAAAAAGATAATTCCTTAAATGTGAAAATTTTCAGAATGTACTTTTTTGCACTAAAACAAAGGGAACATTGAGATATTTATAGGTTATTATGCTGTGATTTTACTGGAAATTTGAGATTGAATTGGGCTGAATGTGGAACCAACCTGAACTAAAATGAGTTTGACACTGAATGCAGATTTCTGTGTCTTTTGACACTAAAATCAGCTCCTCGCTGAAAACAAATCATGTACGAGTTCAGTGTGATGCCCTGCCGTGAGCGTTGCCACGGAGACGGAGACAAATACAAGCCCCGGTAGATAAATACCGCACGAAGGCGCTAAACGCCTCGGCCTGCCGTGTGATTCTCCGTCTGACGCGACATTCCTCCCCGACACATTTTATTTCAGCTCGGACTTCGGTGGAATTTGCCACAAGAGGGAAGACTTTGATGCACTTCTTCTTCTTCTGTGGTTTCTGACACTCAGAGCCGCCACTGATGGAACTTTCCATGACTCCTCGTACCTGCTGCCTAAAAATAAGACTCCTTCCTGGTTTGTCAGTTCGAAGACAAACAAAAACAACGAAAAAAAACCCAAAACACCAGCTGATGAGTCAAGCTGACAAACCGGGCGGCGGAGGGAAACTTCCCAGTGATCTTTAAAAACTCCACGACCTTCACACGAAGGCGGATTCTTCAGAAACAATGGCTCTTTTCTGAGCAACAAAGGTCACTAAAGGTTCGCCTATTTTTAACATTTAACCCTCCGAACCTCAAAAAGTGCCGTCAGGTTACAGCTTTTCAACAGCCTGAGGAGCCGCTCTGTCACCAAACATGAGCTTAAAATCAAGACACTGAATCAAAATCATTTTTCATTTTAAAAAAATAAAATAAAAAATCTGCCAAATATAAACCACCATCACCAAATAGATTCATTAAAAATCTAAAAATTTTGCTCTCCTTGGCGCAAATGAGAAGCCACGAGCGACTCAACTGCGATGATTTATTTTAAATTTAATTTAGCCTCTGAAATTCCCTTTAAAGCTGTTAATTTTTTTGATTGAAACCAGATTCAAATACTCTAGAAATGCAATAATTAATCACATTTTTCACCAGATATTGCTTTCCTTGGTATGAAAAACTCATTAAATTAAAAAAAAATGTGGCATAAAAATGGATTTAAATGTGTTTAATAACTTCCAAATGACAAAAAATTAGACAAAAAATCCATTAAAAGTGACAATAATCAGTATTTTTTTGATTTATAGGCTATTTTTCAAGATATTGCTGTGAGATTTTCACCGTTTTTTATGGCATTTTAATTGTCTGGACATGCATCAATTCTATATTTAAAAAAACGCAATCTGACCAGGAAAAGGGATTTTTTCCACATTTTAGCACCGGTTTTGTCCAAAAACTATCACAGCTGGAGCAGGAGAATGTGGAAGATCGATGAGATACATCAATAGTAAGTTTAGTTTGTTGCCTCCAGCTGTTTGTATGAGTTTTTCCTCTGAGTTAATGAAAGAATTCAGCTTCAGACAGCAGGAAAAAGAGAAGCTCAGTGAGAAAAAACAAACGCACTGCAGCTGAAATAAAAATGTAAAAAACAAACAGGGAGGGAACATATAGACGCTGCCTGGAAAATTCAACGGGTGGATCTGAAATTCCTGAACAGAAACACACACAGGAGTCGTCGGAGATGAGAAATTCCACACATGAACACAACAAACACACACACAGACACGGAGGACAGCTTAAAAAAAAAAAAAAAAAAAAAAACTTGCTGCATCCTGATTGGCTGACAGCAGTGACTTAAAAGGCCGTCATGGCGACGGGTGTTTAAGGAAGAGAGAGAGGCGGTCGACGGGTTTGATTGTGGTTAAAATGTGTGTTTCAGTGTGTTTGTGTGTGTGTGTGTGTGTGTCGCTGACCTCTGCAGCTTCTCATTTCTCATGTCCTGCAGCTTCTCACCTTTGCCATGAAGTCTTCTCTGTACGTCGGCTCGACAAAAGTGTCCGTCTGCAGGCGTTCTGGATTTAAACAGACATCAGTTAACGTCATGTTTATTTAACATATATTTAGTTCATTATTAATATTTTGTAATTTTGTTTTGAAAAGGTGGTCTACAAACAAAGTTTATTATTACTATTATTGTTATTATCAGGGCTGTCAAAATTAACACGTTAACGCGGATTAATCTATCATCATGATTAATCTGATTAAAAATTTTAACGCAATTAACGCATCTGCAGAATGACACAAAATCCCTGAAACGTCTCTGGCAACGCATTTTGTGCAGTTGTCCAAGTAGATTCGCCGTCGCACAAATGGGCAGTTGATCCGGTAGTGGCAGAACCAACTCGAAATGGAAGACAGTCGACTGATTTATTTGCCCATTAAACACCCATATATTCTTAATTTCTCATAAAACAGTAAATGCTGTTAAGTTTCAGAGTCTACTAATGTCCAGCTACTTCTTCTAATGTCCAGCAACTTCTTCTAATGTCCAGCAACTTCTTCTGATGTCCAGCAGCTTCTTGTAATGTCCAGCAACTTCCTGATGTCCAGAAACTTCTTCTAATGTCCAGCAACTTCTTCTAATGTACAGCGTCTTCTTCTAATGTCCAGAAACTTCTTCTGATGTCCAGCGTCTTCTTCTAATGCTTTAATGCTGATGTCAGTCACGCTACGTTTCTGTGACTTGATTCAACTCCTTTCTATTTAAATTTCATTTTATTCTCAACATGTCATGTTAAAGCACTTTTCCAGGTCCGATGAGGAACCCTCCGTGTCCCGTCCTGTTGTGTTACCTCTGCTGAGTGTAGCTCCGTTCTCTCTGTAGTCCTGGATCTCGGCGTCCTTCCTGACCAGAAGTCCTCCCAGCTGGTCCACCTGTCGCTGCAGCAGGCGGCTCATCACCAGCAGGGGGCGCACCAGCTGAACACACACCTGAAAACAGACGTTGAAACGTCCACGTCCAGGTTTAAACCCCACAGCGGCCACAGATTTGAAACTCAGACCGTACCAAAGCGACGGGGGCGGGGGTGCAGTGGAACTCCCAGTAGAAGGGCAGCCCCGCCAGCTCGCTCTTCAGCCTCAGGCTCACGCTGCCGTCGTCACGGCGATCCAGGGAGATCTGAGCCTCCTGGTCGGCTCGTCCTGCAGCTCCAGACAGGTAGGGTTGGACCACCTCACACAGGTGGGAGAAGAAGGCTTTGACCGGAGCTCGAAGACGCCGGTTCAGCTCCTGGTGGAAGAAACAATGGATCCATAAAGGGAAGGAGAGCTGGAATATTTAAAATAAATATTTAGAAGAGAAACACATTTATGCAGTTTCACCAACAAAAAACTCAAAAGCCACCAGCAGGTTTGAGAGGGTTGAGCTGAATAGAATTGGCCTGATGGGTTAATTTGTGTTCAAACTGAGTTTAAGATTTCAGGACTCGTCCACTATTGTTGTCTGGAGAATTTTCATACTGGTAGAACATAATCCCTTTAACACTTGCATCATTCTCTGGCAGCTTTTGCATCTTTTTTGTATTTCTTTTTTGTCATTTCTGTTATTTTAGCATCCGTTGATGTCATTTTGTGCCTTTCTGTGTCATTTTTATGTCATTTTAACACCTCTCTTTGTCATTTTGGTGTCTTTTTGTGTCATTTTTGTGTTATTTTAGCATCCTTTTGTGTTGCTTTTGTCTCTTTGTGTCATTCTAACTATGTCATTCTACACAGAAGACATTTGTGAGTTCCCTTTCCTTCATGGTTGTTCTGGTTCCAAAGAGCTGCAGGATTTTAGATTACAGTGAAAAATGAACCACAGTGAAGAAAAATGAGGAGCAAAAACATCTGAAAAATACACAATGTTTGTGTCATTTTGCATCTTTTTAGCTTCATTATTGTCTGTTATTTTTGTCTCTATCATTTCTGCATGTTTTTTGGTAATTCATGTGTTATTTTAGCATCATTTTGTGCCATTCTGAGTGCTTTTGTGTCATTTTCATGTTATTTCAACACGGCCACATTAAGGACATTAACTTCTTTAGGTAAATAAACCAAAGTGCATCATGCAAAAGTGTTAAATTCAGAAGTTTTCCTCAAAGTCATGAGAAGTTTTTGAGTATTTGCCTGTTCTAAACACATTTTGGTTGTCATTTTTTTGTGTTTTTGTGTCATTTTTGTTATTTAAGCATCATTTTGTGCAATTTTGGTCATTTTTGTGTCTTTTAGTGTCATTTTTATGTTATTCTAGCATCCTCTTTTGTAATTTCTGTGTTATTTTGTGTCTTTTGGTAAATTTTTTCTGGTATTCAAGCATCCTTTTGTGCTATTTTGTTCATTTTTGTGTAATTTTTGCATCTCTCTGTGTCATTTCTGTTTCTTCATGTCATTTTAGAATCCATTTGTGTCATTTTTGTAATTTAAACATTCTTTTGAGCTATTTTGTTAATTTTTGTGTCTTTTAGTGTCATTCTTGTGTTATTCTAGTATCCTTTTATGTCATTTTTATGTCTACTTGTGTAATTTCTGCATCATTTTTCTGTTACTTAAGCGTTAAATAATTATTTTAACACTCATTTTGTGTCATTTTGTTCATCTTTGTGTCTTTTTGTGCCACGTTTCTGTTATTTCAGCATCCTTTGGTGTGGTTTTTGTCTCATGTCATTCTGCACTGTCCTTCATTCTGTTTCCACGGAGCTCCAGGACTTTAGATTGTGGAGAAAAATGATCCCAACAGCGAGGAAAAATGAGACAGAAGCAAAGAGGAAAAAACCACATAGAAACTGCACAGAATGGCGATGGAGTCAAAAAAAAAAGTAACTTCCTGGACGCTAGCGTCTCTAAAAGTATGTAAATTGAGTCTGAAATCCTAAAGAAGCGACTTTAAACTACAGCTTTGAAGTTTGACCAAATATTCGTGCACTAACAGCTCCTCCTAGAGTCCTTCTTCAGACGCTAACAGCCTCCATAGTCAGCGTACCTGTGCTCGGCTCTGGATGTCCACCGTGTCCATCCTCTCCTCCCACATTCCCTGCATGTCGGTCAGCAGGACGCGGTACGCCGTTTCACCAAACCAGCTCTTGGTGAGGAGCTGGCAGCCGCTGATGCTCACCGGCAGCCACGGACGCTGGAGGAGGACGTCGTCAGCAGGACCCTCCATCACCTCCATCACCAGCAGAAAGAAACACCTGCAGGAGGAAGAAGACGGACCGTAACCAGACTGTAGTCTAACTGTGCAGAATGACACGGTCAGAGTGACACAAAGAGACAAAAACAGCATAAAAGGATGTGAAAATGATCGAAAAATTACACCAAAGGAGGCTTAAATAAGAGAAAAATGGCTCAAAAAGACACAAAAGACGTCTATTTTCCAGGTATTTTTAGCTCCTGTCTCATTTTTCCTCATTATTCATCCTAATGTCCTGCAACTTCTTCCGTCCTGCAACTTCCTCTAATGTCCTGCTATCAGAGTATTAACAGAGAAGATGATTTTACTTTAGACTGGCTGGTAAAAGTTAGAAAATCTGTGTTTTTTTTTGGTCCATATGATTCTGAATCATCATAAATGCGACTAATTCCGAGGCAGAACCGCCGCTCCGGCCAACCTGCAATCACTAAAGTTAGAAACAGTGGGATGACCTTACTTTGCCAGTGTGTCATGTTTTATATTTATTTCTCCCTTAAATAACTCGAAGGTGGTGCAAAAAAAAAAAACAACCCTGCAGATTTCTGGGAAAAGCTTCCAGAGTTTCTAGCTCCAGCAGCGCCTCTGCTCTGACTGACGTGTTATTAAATATGACGTCGTTCCATTATTAATAGTGAACCATCCGTGTGTCTACTGGTGTGTTTCTAGAAATCTGAACCGCTGTGAATGCACTTTTATTTTTTAATAAATCTCATAATCCGTGTCCAGTTTTGCTGAGATGTTGGATTATTTGTTTATCTATTAAAATACGTAAGAATTAAAAGAAAGGCGACTACACACTGGTTTTTAGAAGAAGGAATAAAAAAGGTTTAATCTGTCACTCTGTGTATTAAGAGTATTTATTGTGCAAAAGCTGCATGTGAAAAATAACTAAAGTTGTCAGATACATGCAGAAGAGAAGAAAGTAGTGGAAAAAGAGCTGCAGGACTTTAGATTACAGAGAAAAATGAACCCAACAGTGAGGAAAAATGTGACAGGAGCAAATAACACCTGGAAAATAGACATTTTTTGTGTCATTTTGCATCTTTTTAGCTTCATTGTTGTCTATCTTTTTTTGTCATTTTTGTGTAATTTTTTGTGTTATATTAGCATCTTCTGTGTAATTTTTGTCATTTTCATTTCATTTTAACATCTCTCCATGTTACTTTTGTGTCTTTTTGTGTAATTTCTCTGTTATTTAAGCATCCTTTGTGTAATTTTGCATGTTTTTGTGTCATTTTCATGTCATTTTAACACATCTCCATGCCATTTTTGTGTCTTTGTTGTGTTATTTTAGCATCCTTTTGTGTTGCTTTTGTCTCTTTGTGTCATTGTAACGATGTCATTCTCCACAGAAGACATTTGTGAGTTCCCTCTCCTTCATGATCGTTCTGTTTCCATAGAGCTGTAGGATTTTAGATTGCAGAGGAGCAAAAAACACCTGGAAATACACATTGTGTCATTTTGTGTCTTTAAAAAAAATCAGTGTGTAGTCGCTTTACTCGAGTAAAGCTCAAAATTGCACTTAAATATCAGCTTTCAATGCAAAAATCCAAAGCACTTTACAGCAGAAAGAAGAACTTAAAAGCAGAGAAACATAATATTAGGAATAACTTCAACATCTCAGCTGCAGTTCTGGCATTTCTCTGCTGCGATATTTTTGTTTTTAAGTGAACCTCGCAGTTCAGAATCGCACATTTTACACTTTACAGCCCCAATTTGTGGGTCGAAGCTCCCAGAAAGCTCGGAGTAATTGGAGTGTTTTTTAAAATCACTCACCTCTAAGGAATGAGCCCCCTGAAGCCTGGAGCCAGATCTGTTGAAGCCACGCCGTCTTTACAGAAGCCAAACCGGCCGCATAATCACCAGCTAGCAGGAAGGAGGCAGCTCCTGTTTTCAGGGAAAGGAACAAGGGATTTCTCATCAGTCGCCATTTGAAACGTAGCGCAAGTTACAGGTTGACTCACAGCAAACTAAAGCACCACACCGTAAATCCAGCCGATAAGTGCGTTGACTCAGCACACATAACGTTAAATAGGTTGATAATCATTTTGAAGCGAGACCACCTCAAAATTCAATTTAATTCAATTAAAAATACAACTTTATCTGTCCTCAATTCAAGCAGCTGGACACAGAACGGAAGCAGGTGGTTAAAATAAGACACAAAACTACAGTTCAAAATTAAAAATGGAAAATGCTGAAATAAGAATAAAGTAAAATATCATATTAACGACAAATATCGTGATAAAATGGTCAACTGGTGTCTGAATCTTGTCTTTTCTTTCACATAAATGAAGCCACTTGCACCATAAAATGATATAGAAATTAACCAGAATGCAGGAAATTAGGAGTTTAATGCTCTAAATCTGTGATAAACCTCTGAACAACTGGTCAAGACCTCCAGGAACATTCAGCAGAACCATGCTCGGTGGATAAACACTAAATTTCCTGAAAATATCTGTTTACACCAAACTCCATTCACAAATCTCAGAATTTAAGCTTCCCTTCCTGGTCAGCACACATTCGTCCAAAGAAATCGGAGGATTTTAAACTTTCTCTACATCTGTAGAAGTTTCTTTTTAGTTCTCCAGTATATTAATCAACCTGAGTTGATAAAGATGCGAACAAGTAGAGGTGTTGAACCGTGTTTGGTGAGCAACTTCAAGAGAAAACGTAACCTGCTAAGGACAGAACATCACACCAAACCTCATATAAAAAAACACCTACTTTAAAATCTTCACAGCCATTTATGAAATATAATGGAGAGATAGATTAAAACTGAGATTAAATTGCTTCCTGAGGCGCTGATATTCAATTCGGCGTTCATCTCAGCGCCGCAAAATGCGCATTTACAGCAAAAATCCGCACTTTTGCCTCTAAACTGCGCGGGTTTAGCTAGCTTCGAGCTAACAAAGCAACGACGGACGTTAGTTTAAGTTAATTTATGCACTAAATAAATGTTGTTAGATCGTTATTCTAAGACAATAGCTCGTAACACACCTATATACACGATAAAATAAAAAAAGGAGTGTATTAGTGCTTTAAAAGTACCAATGTTTGCTGTTCCTCCGCTGCTTGCTGTTGACAGTTAAAGAGTCCCACACCGACGTCAAACAAAAGCGGAGTTCAAAGGTTCCGCTTATAATAAAACGTAAACGTATTTATTGCCCCCTGGGGACCAATAAAGTTTCTGAATCTGAAGTTAATTTTTACATTTTATAAACACTTCAGAGATTGTCTCCTAGCTGTGCTGCTGGAGTCACACTGACAGAGTCTTTTAGCACAAATGAAACTGTGACATCATGCGACGTGTTTCAGTGAAAATGAAACTGAAGCTCGTTACGTGACTCAGCTGCTCTGAAGTTAGATCCTGCAGGTTGTCACGTCTTTCTAGCAGACATGGAGGGAGACTGTGAGGAGAAAACCACCAGACAGGAGGGAGAAGAAAGAGGAAACGGGTAAATAAAGCTTCAGACATTCCCTGCTGCATTACTGCTGACTGCTAACATCCTGCACCGGCTGTTGAAAGTGCTGCAGAGGCTACAGGGAGTGGACCAGAGGAAGCTGACAGCAGACTGTCTCTGATCACCTGGAACGTGGACGGTCTGGATGCTGAGGAGCAGCCAGAGAGAGCCAGAGGTCTCTGCTCCTACCTGACCTCGTAAGTCCACGTTTCTGACGAGCCTAGAGGGTCCATTCATGCCAAGTACAGCACTAAACTCTGACTTTGTCGTTGTGCAGACACTCCCCTGATGTGGTGCTTCTGCAGGAGATGATCCAACCCTACATCCGCTTCCTGCACAAACGTCTGGCCGCCACCTACACATTCATCCAAGGTACGGACAAAAAGCTGATGGCAGGTTTTAATTCACACGTCAACCATTAAAAATAGCACAGAACTGACTTCAAATAATGCCCACTTCATTTTTTAAATTCTTATAGATGATAATCTGTTCTTTTATAGCACTACACAGCAAAATTTCACTATTTTTACTGGATTTAAGTCAGCAAAATTATCGTTGTTTTACAGGAATGTCATTATTTAAATAAAACTTAAGTTATGGATGTTGAGGATTAAAAAATGGGAAATCGTTTTAAAATATTCTCCCTTTTTTGTTCAATCGCAGACAGTAACTAGTAAAAATAACTGAAATAATAACTTCTCAAAATGTAGATAAATATTCTTTCTGTCTTTTCTCTGTAATTTAATAACATTAATACTTTTTTAACTGTTCAGATTCTCCCTTTTGTGTAAATTACATACAATAACTAGTAAAAAAAAAGATTTTTTTAATTCGTTCAAAAATAGACAAAATGTAAATTAATACTTTTAATCTGTTTCTATTTTTCTGTAATTTAATAAAATAGGGAGAATCTGTAAAATAACAATAGAATTTAACAATAAAAACAGTCAAACTTCACTGTTTCTTCTGCATTTGTCATCTTAAAATCTCATTATTTTATAGTTAATGCTGTTATTTTCATAGTTTTTGGTTACAGTTTTTAACCCTACAGTATTCTATTGATTATTAATCCATTATTTAGTGAATTCCATCACATAAACCTCCAGAAGCGACCGTCCACCTGCTGCCTGATAAATCCACCAGCTGACATCATAATGAGGTCATTTCCTGTCCTCTGTGTGCTTTGAACCTGTGCTCTTCCTGATCAGGCGGTGATGAGGGTTATTTCACCGTGATGCTGCTGAAGAAGTCCCGGGTGTCTCTGCTGGAAAGCCAGATAGTCCAGTATCCGAACACCCGCATGATGAGGAACCTGCTGCTGGCTCAGGTTGGTGTGCAGCAGCGGATCAAAGTTTGTGGAGTTTTTCTGCATGTTTGCTTGTTTACTTCAGATTTAGCTGCAAATTACTTTTCAGATTAAGATTTTAAAATCAGGATTTTACATCAAATTAATAGAAAAATAATCATAACAAAATTTTACCACTGCTTTGACGTGACAGGTTACCAGAAAGCAGAGTCTACTGTCATGTTAACCTTAAAAAAAGGACAGGAAAAACTGGAATTAATGTTGACATCAAAATGGCAAATTTTGCTATTTTTGATGTACTTAAATCAGGTATTAATTTACATTTAGACTGTAAAAAAACAAAACCGAACATAATGTCGATTTATTATTTTGGCCTTTTCTTTCTTCAGTCAACCTGTAAATTAACAAAACGGAAAATCTGTAAAATTACATTCATTTCTTTAAAAACATTAATATTATAGATTTTTAAATAATATTAATAATAATGTTGACATCAGTAATTTGCATTTTTTTCTAAATGCTAATTTGTTTGACTGTGAAAAGAGAATAATTGTTCAATTGTAAATAAAACCACATCCAGCAGCAGTAGCAGTGAAATGCTGCTTCAGGTCACAGAAGAGGATGTTTACTGGTATTTAAAGGTGCTTCACTGGTGCTTTGTTACCTGCTGACGTCCTCAGGTGATGTTCAGAGGCCAGAAGCTCTGCCTGATGACGTCCCACTTGGAGAGCTGTAAGGACTACGCAGGAGAGCGGATGAGGCAGCTGCGACTGGTGATGAAGAGGATGGATGAAGCTCCTGATGACGTCACCGTGCTGTTTGGAGGCGACACCAACCTGAGAGACGCTGAGGTTTGTTTCATTTCATTCAGATCTGCAGCAGGATTCGCGTTTTCCCTCACGAAGCTGCAGGATAAAGACTTGAAACTGTTGCTAGCAAAACAGAGTCTGAGCAGCTACTGATGCACTGAGTGAGCTTCACTGTAAAAAGTAAAAAGGAACTAAAAAAGGGAAAACACATTGAAAATGCATGTAATGTGTAACGTTCAAAAATTTGAAGGAATTGTGAAAATACCGACAAATATCTACAAAAACAAAGCTATTTTTTTTTACTTAAATACAGTAAAATAGTGCAATTTGATGATCACACATTTTGTAAATATCTAGATTTTTAGCGTTAACATGTACACTGCAAAACACTTTTAATCGTTTTTACTGTGATTTTTAAAAACAATTTACTCTTATTGTGCAGATTTTCCCTGCTTGAATTACAAACAATAACTAATAAAATCACAGGAAAAAAATTAAAATTAATCCAAAAATAGTAAATCAGCAAAATTATTGTATATTATTGTACAGGTATTTGTCATTATTTTAATAGAAATGAAATTATATATGTTGAGGATTAAAAGAATGGTAAATTGTTTTAACAGATTCTCCCTTTTTTGTACAAATTAAAAAAAAAAAAATAGCAGCCAAGAAGTAAATTAAAACTTTCTTTTTTTTTGTAATTTAATAATAATAACATTTTAAAAAATTAACTGTTCAGATTCTCCCTGTTTTTAAAAATTAAATTACAGACAATAACTAATTTTTTTTAAAAAAAAACTGCAAAAATAATTAAATTAAATTCTAAAAATAGTAGTCAAAATGTAAATTAATACATTTTTCTGTTTCTTTTTTTCCCTGTAATTTAATAACAATAATAATATTTTTTCAAAACAGATTCTCCCTTTTTTATTACATTACAGACAATAACTAGTAAAAAAAAAAAAAAGTCCTGCAAAACTAATGAAAATAAATTCTCAAAATAGAAGTCAAAATGTTAATTAATATTTATTATTATTATTATTATTATTATTAATAATAATAATAATAATAATAATAATAATAATAACATTTTTAAAATTACAGATAATAACTAGTAAAATAACAGAAAAAAATTATTAAAAAAATATTCAAAAAATAATAACGAAGATGTCAATTAATACTTTTAATGTGTTTCTATTTTTCTGTAATTTAATTTAAATGGGGAGACTCTGTAAAACGACAGTGTTTAAAATGCTGTTAACTGCTCAGAAATGTGATTGTTTTGGGGTGTCCATTCAAAGCTCAGCTGCTGTTTCCCCCCAGGTGTCCAGAGTGGGTCTCCCCAGCAGCGTCTGCGACGTCTGGGAGCAGCTGGGAGAGCCGGAGAGCTGCCGCTACACCTGGGACACTCAGCTCAACACCAACAAGGACGTCCGCTTCAAGTGCCGCCTCCGCTTCGACCGGCTCTACCTGCGGAGGCCGGCCCAGGACGGACTCCCACGGCTGGACCCCGACAGCATGGCTCTGGTGGGCCTGGAGAAGCTCCGGTGTGGCCGCTACACCAGCGACCACTGGGGGATCTACTGCACCTTCTCTGTCCAGTAGAAACCACTGTCCTGTACTTTTACTAAAACTATTTTAAAAATGCACAACCTCTCGTCTTGATCATACACACCCAATGTCCACTGGAAAGCAACAGTCTAAAGCTGGGGGGTCAAACATGCGGCCCGCGGGCCAAAACCGGCCCTCCAGAGGGTCCAATCCGGAGAAGTCGTAAACTGTAAATTTGTAAAACGAGAAATTTAAAATCATTTCTAGACCAGGACAAGTTGTTTTGATCATAAAATAAAATACTATTCATTGTTGTTTTGTGGTTTTGTTTCTCGTTTTTGTCGTTTGTCCATTTTTTTTTGTCGCTTTGTAACATTTTTGCCTCGTTTTTTGTCTCTTTTGTTTTGTTTTGTGTCTTTTGTCTCGTTTTTTGTCATTTTGATTCTTGCTTTTATGGTTTTGTGTCTCATTTTTGTAATATTTTGTCTTGTTTTTTGTCTTTTTTTGTTGTTTGTCTCTTGTTTTTGTCGATTTGTTTCCTTTCTCTCGCTTGTGTTGTTTTTTTACTCGCTTTTGTCAAATTTTGTCACGCTTGTGTCATTTGTACATTTATTGTCACTTTGTAACTTTCTCTCTAATTTTGTATTTTACATATTATCTTAATGTTATTATGAAAATTAGTCTAATAAAGGTGCATCATTAACAAAATTTTAAAGTCTTAATTTCAATATTTGCATTAGTTGGTATAATTGCATTTTATATATCATTGTAGTATTCAAATTATTCAGGTAAATTTGCAAAATTAAGAATATTGACCTTAATATTTGAAGTCGTTTCAAAAATTAGAAAACACTTTGGCTAAAACAGCTGTTCTTTTTAAATAACAATGACTTAACTTCACTATTATGGTTTAATTGCTTTAATTACTTATATTGGCATATTGCCTTGTTTAATCTAAAAGCTTTTCTGTTGCCTCCTGGTTGTCCTGTTTAGTCATGTTTGTATAAATAAAGTTAACATTATTGTTATTTTTATTGTTTTTATCTGGATCCTGAATCTGTTGTGAAACGTGATTGATTCTGTGGTGTGAAATAGAGTACTCAGTTACTTTTGGATATGTATTTAGTTACTTTCCACCAATTGAGAAATAAGAAATTAACGTAGGGCGCTGTCCCTTTAAAAGTCACGTCATCGGTGTCGTAGCCTAGGAGAAGTTTTGTTTACTTCCGGGTTGTCGGAGTGGGAAAACAAGAGGGGCGCCAACACGCCCACAAACACCGAGCAAAGCGGATTAAAGTCCCGCAGAGATGGCAGGGGAGGCTGAGGACGAGATACCGGGTAAATAACCGAAACTAATTGCGCTTTTTCCGCCACCGGGGCTCCAGCGTTTGGAGCGGTTAGCCGTTAGCCGTTATCCGGCTAGTTAACGGCGCTGCTGGGAGTTAGCTTCGGCTTTAGCTCGCAGGCTAACGGATAATAAACCTTTAACTTTCTCTGCTGTAGTCGGGCAGTTAATTTGTTATTACGCTCTTTAATCCTTGCTGCTGCTTTAGCTTGTTAGTTTATTCGCTGTTTATGTAGTTCTTGCTCTGTTTTCTTTGTTAACTTGAGAAACTGTGAAATATTAATGCGCATCTGTGACCCTCAGATCTTTGGTTTTTAACTGCTCTTTCTTCATTTACATACAGTCAAGAACACAAAACTACCTTTTCTAGATCACATTTCACCATTTTAATTGTATTTATCTGACTGCTGTAGCTGCTAAGAGTATTTTACAAACACACGTGGTCAAATATGATGCGTTGTTATAGTTTAAACCGCAAAAAAGTGTAAAAAATAAGTAAAAACAACTTCAATTTAACGAGTTACAACATTAAAAAATGCTGCTTACACATTAGAACATTAGTAATAGTGCAAGAAAATAATATAAAATACCTCATTTTTGATACTTTCTCATAGTTTTGCTGAGAATTCTCTTTAATTTTATGTAATTTCTGCTTGTAGTCATATTTTTACATGTGCAAGATGTCACTTTACTTATATTAAAGATCTTTAAACTGAAAAAATCAATTATTATCTAACAGCTGTGGCTACTGTCGGAATTGCATAGATAAAATATGATGCATAACTCATCAAATAGTGTAAAAAGAAGTGAAAACAAACTTCATTTTTTGAGGTTACCATAATGGAATGCTGTTTACACATTAATACATTAGTATTAGTACATGAATATCATTTAAAAAACACCAAATTTATCCTGTTTTTGATATTTTGCAGGGAATTACTTCTATTATTCCTGAACGTTAACCAAGTTTTGCTTGTGATTGTATATTTATATTGACAAGTCAGATTTTTCTACTTTTTTAGGACATATTTTTCTGCTTATATTAAAATATGTCCTAAGAATATATAATATTATTATATATATTATGTTATTATAATATTATTATTGTTATGTTATATATTTTTAGGACACATTTTTGTACTTCTGTTTATATTTTTTAAAGTTTATATTTTTAGAACATATTTTTCTATATTTTATGCTTATGTTTATCTACTTATATTTATATTTTTAAGATGCATTTTTTAACTTATATTTATATTATGAAAACTCTTTTTCTATTTGTGTTTGTATTTTTAGATCATATTTTTTTTTACTTATATCTATATTTTATGACAGATTTTTCTATTTGTGTCAATATTTTTAGGTCATAATTTTCTACTTATGTTTGCAGTTTTTACTTTTACTTTTTCGCAGCTATTTTGATAACAGATTTTTGGGGGATGAAGCAACACAGAACATTGATTTCAGCATTTTTTTAAAGGTTTATTTCTTTTATATCTTTGCAAAATCTCTATTTTTGGGGTATTTCGACTTCTGGTGGAACAGGATTATGAAAACGTCACATCCTGCTTTTTTCCCGACCTTGTGATACAGTTATCCGTGTGTTTTAAACAATAATCTGTAAATTATTACATTAAACTGTGTATCAAAAATATGTTAAATTACATTTACAACTCCAGTCAAAATAATCTATTCAATTACTTACTTTTTGCATGTATTTTAAATATTTTTGCATTCACAAGATGTTACTTTCATAGAAATATAAGAATCTTATAAATAAAAATTGATGAGTTTATTGATGGCAAAATAATCTCAACCTTTTGATGATCAGTGAATCATTTACAAGCCAAACAAGAATAAATTTTTCTGCTTTTCTTTGTCGTAAATCAGTGCAAAAACAACGTTGTGTGTTTATCAGCTCTTCTGACAAAATGTTGACATAATTAATCATTTAGCTTAAAAAAATAATTGGTAGATTAGTTAAAATAGATGCTTTTTAAAAGCAGCACATTGATTATTTGAGTTTTAGTTTATTTTACAAGTGAAAATCTGTGTAATTACTAAACCAACACATTTAAATTAGCATTAAAATCTGAAAATAAACCACAAAAGCTGCTGGATTTCATCCATTAAAATCCAAATCAGATCAGAGTAAAGTCTTCAGGTTGTTTCATTTGTTGATAAAGTCGTTCTTTAGTGGATCGTTAACTTCAGTCATTCGTTTCCTTTCTGTTTCCGTGAATCTTTTCTTCTTCTTCAACCGTTTCTGTTTCTCTTCTTACAGACTCGGGGGCAGTTTTCACTTTTGGAAAGAGCAAGTTTGCTGACAACATTCCCAGTAAATTCTGGCTAAAAAACGACGTTCCACTGAAAATAGCTTGCGGGGACGAACACACGGCCTTATTAACGGGTGAGAAAAATGGAAATGTTGTCATTTAGACCTTTTAAATTCTAATTTAAATTGTAGTTTTTCACGTGTTTAGTTCATTACACTCAAATTAAAAATGATTTAAAACTTTTTCAAGCCTGTGTTTCAAAGTTTTCACTCACACATGTATATAAAATGTTATAAAAATGTAAACTGTATGTCTTTATCAACAAGTTTTAATGGAGATTTTTAGTTTGAAGTTTTCTTGTTTTTAGATAATGTCAATGAATCTGATTTTCTACATCTTAATTTTTATTTTAATAATTTATATATATTATTAGTTACATTTATATTTTAGTTTTTGCATTTTAAAAATATATTTTTTAGAATATCTCAATAAATCAAATTTTTACATCCAATTTTTTCAACTTTTTTGTTTTTTGAATGTAATGTTTCCAAAAAATAAAATAAAATTTACATATGTTTAAATTTTAGTCTTTAGTTAGCTCTTATCTATGTTTTTTCCTCAAAAAATATGTACATTTATATTTTTAAAATGTAAAATCCTCTATCTTTTTTAATTGTGTCAGCTAATTAGATTTTCTTTTTAATTATTTATTTATTTGGAGTTAAGATTTATTGAACTGAAACGTCTTTTTCTGTCAGAGTTTAAAAAATATTTTGATCATGTTGAAAATTTGTGTGTCTTTTATTGTGTTTTTAAAATATTTTTTACTTCAAATATTTTGTATTTCCTTTTTTAATGTGATTATATTTCAGTTTTCATTCACAATTTCACTTTTTTAAAATAATATTTTAGCAAATAAATTACAAATTTCTGACAGCAATCAAAAACCACACATTTTAGTTTCAAAAAACATTCATTAATATTAATAAATCCTCTTCATATTTGTGCTGGAGCTTTAAATTAGTTGTAAAAGTTGTAAAGTTTGTTACTCAGTTTGAGATGAGGTACGATTTCTACATCAACTTGTGTTTCTGCTTAATAATGTGGCAGTAAAAGCTGTTTATTTTCTATTAGCGGTGGCATATTTGAAGATTTTTCTGACCTAATGATAGAAAACGTTCCCAGAGATCCACTGATGTCTTTGTCTCCACAGAAAATGGAAAACTCTTCGTGTTTGGCAGCAACAACTGGGGTCAGCTGGGCCTGGGCTCCAAACTGACCATCAGCAAACCCACCTGTGTCAAAGGTTGGTCTTTAAAGTTAAAAAAGAGAGAGTATAGTGAGGCAGAGCAACTATTTTAATAGGAAACTAAACAGAGCTGCTGAGGATCTCTCATCGCTGTAATCCCAATCTGGAGGGTCTTTAATCTGCTTTAATCCGGAGACGGACTGAGAGACACTCACTGCTAATTTCAAAGGAAGCTTCACTCTGCAGATAAACGTTCTGTTCTGTAAAAGCTTCCTATTGTTCTGTGTAAGACGGTAAAACTGGAAATCAATCAGGAGAAAGATTCAGGTTCATTCTGAACATTAAAAATAGTCGTATGGCAGAAAAAAAAACAACAGAAAAATATGTTTTCCAGAGTTTTCAGACGCAGTTTGCTGAATCATACAGACTTAATTACACAATTAGAACGCCATTGTTGTTATATTATGTTTATATTTTTAGATCATATTTTTCTACTGAAGTTTATATTTTTAGGATTTTTAGGATATATTTTTCAGTATTTTATGCTTATATTTTTGTACTTACCTTGATATTTTTAAGACATACTTTTGTACTTGTGTTTATATTTTTAGAACATATTTTTTGATATTTTATGCTTATATTTTTCTACTTATGTTTACATTTTACACTTTAATTTTTCTACTTGTATTTATATTTTTCCATGTTTGATGTTTATATTTTTCTGCTTATGTTTATATTTTTAGGGCATATTTTTCTACTTATGTTTATATTTTTAGGGCATATTTTTCTATATTTTATGTTTATATTTTTCTCCTTATGTTTATATTTTTAGGGCATATTTTTCTACTTATGTTTATATTTTTAGCACATATTTTTCTACTTATGTTTATATTTTTAGGGCATATTTTTCTACTTATGTTTATATTTTTAGGGCATATTTTTCTACTTATGTTTATATTTTTAGGACATATTTTTCTACTTATGTTTATATTTTTAGGACATATTTTTCTACTTATGTTTATATTTTTAGGACATATTTTTCTATATTTTATGTTTATATTTTTAGGACATATTCTTCTACTTATGTTTATATTTTTAGGACATATTCTTCTGTATTTTATGTATTTATGTATTTTTTCAGCTCTGAAGTCGGAGAAGGTCCAGCTGGTGGCGTGTGGAAGGAACCACACACTCATCTGCACAGGTCGGTGTTCGACTCTCAGCTGTGTTTTCGTCTCACCTGCAGCCGAACATTAAACTCCACTAAACGTTTCCCGTTTTCTCCGCTCAGCTCAGGGAAAAGTTTACGCCTCGGGAGGAAACAGCGAAGGCCAGCTGGGGCTCGGAGACTGCGACGAGCGGACGGCCTTCTGCAGAGTCGACTTCTTCAGCTCACACGGACCGATCAAGATGCTCGCTGCCGGTTCCAACACCTCCGCTGCTCTCACAGGTGGGATCCCTGCGTGTATGCCCTGTTTTATGTGGGAAAAGATGAGTTTTGGCTGGTTACCTGGTGCTTTTATTGCAGTGAGCGGACGTCTGTTCATGTGGGGCGACAACACCGAGGGTCAGATCGGTTTGGGGAAGGAGAGTCAGGCGTCCTCTCCACAGGAAGTCAGCGTGGGACGACCAGTCAGCTGGGTGTCGTGTGGATATTACCACTCTGCTCTAGTCACAGGTGAGCTGAGGCGAGATACATAGAAATTATATCAATAAAGAGAGACGAGATACGTCCAAAGAAATTATACAAATAAGTAGATAAATCCTTATAAATAAACAAAGACGAGATCAGATTTTTAAATCAACCAGTCAGGTGCCAGAGAGGAACTTAAAATATCTGCTGGAAAACCAATTTCATTTTTTCCCTTGTTTTCCAAAAAGAATTATTTGAAGCTTTGTAGTTTCAAACCCCTGTACACAAGTTGAACTGTATATATTTTTTACTATATAATATTTTGCTTTAATATTTGAAAATAGTTCAAAGCTTTGTTGTAATATTTCAGCTCATTTGACCCAAAAAATATATGAATTATCAAAGCTTTGTAGTTTTAAATCCCCCCTTTTTTTTTTTTTTTGAAACGATTCTTGACTCCAAATTTGACTGTGAAATTCTGTGGTCTTCATCAAATGATTGAAACATGCCAACAATAGTCACTGAATATTCATGAACTCCATCAGCTGGTCATGACAGTCCAGCAGTAAGCGGCCCTCGGGTCTCTGGGTTCTGGTTGCTATGGTGACGGCAGACCTTAATAATCTGTTTGATGCATCTGTCCGTCTGTCCTCAGCGGACGGAGCTCTGTTCACCTTCGGGGAGCGGGACAGCGGGAAGCTGGGTCTGGGCACCGACCAGCTGCCGGGACATCGAGTCCCTCAGCTGGTGAAGAGCATCAAGCACAGAGTGAAGCAGGTGGCGTGTGGAGGCGGCCACACGGTGGCGCTAACAGGTAGCAAGAACAGGAAGTCAACTAGTCAGGTCCTCTTACACGGCTCACACTCATTCCTGGATGTTTTTATTTAGTTTTATGGAGAGATACAAAGAAAAGACAAAGAAAACTTAGTGTGAACTTGGACCCATTTTTATTCTGTTTTTATGTTATTAAATGTTTTATTTATTATTCTGCAAACATTTATTAGTATTATTAATATTATTATTATATTATATTAGCTGAGATCAGACATGAATATCTTTTTATATTTTCTCGGCCTCCATATCTCTGTTGTGAGTTTAAACAGAGGTTGAACTGAATTAATTAACGAAGGTTAATTTTTTTTTTCACCGTCTTCCAGAGGACGACATCTACACGTTCGGCCTCGGCCAGTTCGGACAGCTCGGTCATGGGACGTTTATCTTCGAGTCTCGGCTGCCACGTCCGGTCGAACATTTCAAGAAGGGACGAGTCCGTCAGGTGTCCTGTGGAGAGAACCACACAGCCGTCATCACAGGTAAACCACACCTGGTCAGGTAACCTAGAGCTTCTAGTTAGATGGTTTCATTAAAGTCTCTCCACTGGTCTGGCTGTTTTCAGACGGAGGTTTGCTGTACACGTTTGGAGACGGACGACACGGAAAACTGTGTCTGGGGGAAGAAAACTTCACCAACCAGTTTAAACCGACTCTGTGTCCACGATTCCTCAAGTATAACGTCAAAGCTGTAGGTGTTTTTAGCTCATTTCATTTATTTATATGTCAGAATATAAACTGAGGTCATGATTTGAATCACAATGTTCCGTTTAGTATCATGCTGCATTTCTTATATATATATTATATTTTTTCTCTTTTTTTAAACATAATTTTCTTTATTTTTTAAAAATAGTTTAAATAAATATATAGAATGATGTTTTCCCCCATTTTCCTACATTTTATTATTTTTAATATTTAACATTTTGTTATAGTTATACAATTTGTTTTTATATGCATTTATTGTGAACTCATTATTGAGTACTGAGTTGATGATTTTATAAAAAAAAATACATACAATACATAAACATTCGATAAACATTACTTTTATGACCATTTAAAAATGTATTTATTTTAAACAGTGTTATACATGCTTTGTGTTTATAAATTTACTTTATTATTATTATTATTATTATTTATTTTTTTTAACATATTTCATTTGATTCATTTATTTTTATGGGGGTTTTTTGTCTCTTTTAAAAAAAATTTTAATTATATTTTTAGAATTTGTGGTTTTATACATATATGTGATACATTGTGCATAAGGTTTATTGTTCATGATTAATTAAATTTATATTTTACATTTAAATTAGAAAAAAGTAAAATTTCTTGTTTTTTTCATTTTTTACCATTTTTGTAATTTTTTTATATGAATATTATAATTTTTTCTATGTGGATTATATCTTAGTATAATTTCTTCTGTTTTTTATTTTATACTTTTTTAAAAATACTATTTTTGTAATTTTTTATAGATGTTATATATTTAGTGTTTTTTTTCCCCTAAGTTTCTACTTGGATTATATTTTAATATTTCTTATGTGTTTTTTTTTCAAAAGTTTTGTAAATACTATTTTGTGATTTTTGTTATATAGTTTTTTTCTATTTTTCTACATGAGTTATATTTGGATAATTTTTCATGTGTTTTTTATTTTTAAAATGTTTAGATTTTTTTGATATATGAGTATTATAAATGTTTTACATTTTCTGACACACTGTTTTTGTAATTTTTTTATATATGACATATATTTAGTGTTTTTTTTTTCAATTTTCTAGACGGAAGACATGGAAAACTGTGTCTTCTAGATGGATTATATGTTAGTATAATTTCTTGTGTTTTTTTGAAATAATCTTTATTTGTGCTTTTAGAAATGTATATCATTTTATTTACCGTATTTAGTTGTTTTTATATATCTTTGTTTTAGTTTAAATTCACATTTAAGTATTTGTTGGTATGTATTTCATGTTATTTCTATATTTCATTATCATCATTGTGGTTTATGTCCGGATGCATCCAGGCGGCCTGTGGCGGCTGCCACATGGTGGTGTTGGCTCAGCCGAGGGACGGCGGCTGCAGTGATGTGACTCTGGAGGACGATGATGTGACGGAGGATTACCTGCAGAAATCCTACGTGGAGCTACTGGGGGACTCTGTCGACTCCTCCACCCTGCAAAGGACCCTCTCCGCCCGGGTTCGCAGGAGGGAGCGGGTGGGTGTCAATTTTTGCCCTCTAAATTAGGAGGGTAGTTTCATTTATTTTTCTGTGAAAAATTGAGTCGTATCATCTGCGAAGAAAATTACCAAAACACAAAAAAGTAAGAAAAACTCTCACAAACTGAATTACACAATTAAACGCTGCCAGCTTTTAATCTTCCTAAAATAAGATCTAACGCAGTCACATAGAGCTGTAAATATATATGAATATTAGTACTTAGCAAGACAGTAGCACACAAATTTATGTCTAAAAGCCAACCCGAGCAAGATTGCAGAGTTAATTTAAGTTGCCATGCAGTCAGCTTTTAAATGCAAATCTGTTAGTAAATTTTACACAAATATTTGAGTGTTTCTCTAGATTTTGTAGCATTTTTACCCCCTAAATTACAATTTTTTAGCAAATTATTACTCAGATTTATATTGTTTTCCCTTAATTTTGATTATACACACATTTTCATGTGCTTACGGGAATTTTCAGGCCATGCGTGACCTAAATTTCCAGAGATATTTAACACAAATACACTAATTGGGTGTTCATTTTAATTTCTACATTTTTTAAGTGTCCATGCAGGTAATTTGATAATCAGTTCTCTAATTATATTCAGCGATTGTATTGCAAGAATTTCCTTCAAGGTTAATAAAGTTCTATTTTATCTTAAATGAGTTACACTTTATGATCAAATCTGACATCCACTGACTTATCAAGAACAGCTATTATATATGAAATAATGCAGCAAAGAAAGGTTGTTTATTTTTCTATGGAAAATTGAGTCGTGTCCTCTGCGAAGAAAATCAACAAAACCCCAAAAGACAGAAAAACTCAAACTGAATAACGCAATGAAACGCTGGCATTTTTTAATCTTCCTAAAATAAGCTCTAATATGTCCAGAGTGTTTCTGCAGATTTAATATACAATAATTATTAAAAATAAAGAGAAAACATGATCCCTACCCTGCAGGAGCGATCTCCGGACCAGTTCGGCGCCATGTTCAGAACGCTGCCCGCCATGACACCTGGCTACCTCCAACCACCGCCGCCCGTCTCCAGCCAGACCATCCCACCCAGACTTCCTCCAGCTGAGCTGAACCACAGAAAGGTGCTGAATGGCACTCACCAACATGGAAGCGCAGGGTCAAACCACCAGGGTACCTACCTCACCTCACCTCCAAGTTTACACCAACATTTAACCATTTTACTCTCTAGCAAAAGTCTACTTATCACTTTTTACCTGCTTCTGTCATCCTCTCTGCTTCTACAACATTCATTCTCATTCTTACACAGCTTTTAACCCTCTGAACCCTGAGTAGCTTTGGAGCAATTACATTTTTCCTCACTGCTGGGCTCATTTTTCTCTGCAGTCTAAATTCCTGCACCTCCAGGGAAACAGAATGAAGAAGGAGAGAGAACTCAGAAATGTCTTCTGCGAAATTCAAATAAAAACATTCTGGAATTTGAATCAGAACATTCCAGAATTCAAATCAAAACATTCTAGAATTCAAATCATAACATCTCGAAATTCAAATCCTAGCATTCTGGAATCACAATCACAACATTCCGGAATTCAAATCACAACATTCAGGAGTTCAAACCATATCATTCCAGAATTCAAATAAATTGAACAAACAAACTCTGAAATTCGAATCATTACATTCAAGAGGTTTCAAAGGGTTAAAGATTTTTTTTCTTTAAAGCTTGTTCGTCATCAGCCGGACTTGAATAATCGATTAAATACCTGACTGAGACAAAAATAAGGCAGCGCAACTCTCTAGAACGTCTTTTTTTACAGCCTTTGAAGCATCAAACCTTCTAACACTGCAGAATGGTGCTGTCCTGTTTCCAGAGCGTCCGGAGCCCGAGCACGGCAGCGTTGTGGAGAGTCTGACGGACACCGACAGCGTCAGAGGCCTTGGAGAAACCACAGACTTCCTCAACATGGTGAGAGATCTCCGGGTTTATCTGAGGAGCTTCTGCTCGGACATGAATACATGAAAAATGTCAGTTTTTTGCAGCTCATTCGCTCTCTGTTTCCCCCCCAACAGACTCATGTGGTGAAGATGGACCCTGGCGATAACACGCTCACTCTGTCTCCAGTTCAGAAGGTAAAGAAGACTCTTAATTTGTTAGATTCTCTTCATCATCATCCTCTTAACATCCTTCTACATTTTTAACTTCACCAGGCTGGTTGCTGAGGTTGTTTCTGGTTTATTTCTGAACAAACTTCACCAATAAATTGTAAATTGATGCATATAGATGGAATCTTTCCAAAAAGAGCCAATACTAGTTCTGTGATGTTGTTTATTGAAAAAAAAAATGTTTTTACTATAATATAAAGTCAAAAAACAATGGAAAATACCCGAGATACAGTCAAACATTCAAGTTTAGAGTCACGTAAGACATCTTGTTTTTCTGTACATTTATTGTGAACTCATTTATGAAGTAATGAATTCATGATTTTACAAAAATCACATTTAATGTTTACATTTTGAACATTACTTTTAGGACCATTGAAATGATTCTTTATTTAAAAAAAAATAAAAAACTATTTTTTAAAATTTTTATATATATATATTATTTTATTTATATATATACATATATATATATATATATATATATATATATATATATATATATATATATATATATATATATATATATATATATATATATATATATACACATATATACACACATATATATTATACATGCTTTGTGTTTATACATTTATGTTAAATTTTTTTCATCACATATTTTATTTGACTCATTTTCATTTCTAAAGTTAAACATTACTTCTTTGACCATTTTTTTTTTAAAAATTAAAGAATAGTTTTATATATCTAAGTATTGTACATGCTTTGTGTTTTTTTCTATATATTCTATTTGATTCATTTATTTTTACATGTTTTTGTTTCTTTTTAAACATCTTTTTTTAAACAGCATTTGTGGTTTTTATACATTTATTATATATACAGTAGATCGTACAGAAGGTTTAGAGATGATAATTTGAACATCTAAATTAGAAAAAAGTAAAATTTATTTTATTTTTCATTTTTTACTGTTTTTGTAATACTATTTTAGAATTTTTTTATATATAAGTATTATATATTTAGTGTTTTTTTTCTATTTTTCTACATGGATTATATTTGGACAATTTCTTATATGTTTTTCCATTATTTGAAATAATATTTTTGAAATGCTTTATATATGAGTATTATATATTTAGTGGAGTTTTTTTATTTTTCTACATGGATTATATTTGGATACTTTTACATTTAACGTCTAAATTAGAAGAAAACAAAATTTCTTGTTATTTTTATTTTTTTCTCAATTTTTTTGTAATCGATAAAGCTATAAAAAGCAGTAAATCTGCACGTTTGAGAACCTTGAACCAGGAAATCTGGGGCATTTATATCGGGGTTCTACAAATGTATGGATTTTAAAGTAAAAACATAGAAGTGTGGAGTCATCTGGGTTATTTTATGCCAGCAGTGGCACTGAACAGAGAACCAGTTTGACTTTCAAGCCGAACAAAAGAGTAAGTTTTGATTCTTCAATCTAATTTTTCTGAAAAAGTGCACTCAAATCTGTCAAGACTAATGAATAAACCCAACTATCTTCTTGGCAGATCTAAAGTTATGTTGCTCCTTCAAATAAAATTCACATAAATCAGGATATAGATCTGCAAAAACAGCTCAAAGTCAATGTAATTTCAAATTATAAAAAGATTCCCTTTTGAGGAAATCTATCTAAATCTTCTTCTTGTAGATGAAACTTTCTCAGCTTTTCTATCTATTTATGGTACCAACTAAGACCTGAAACAATCTCATACACCACCGTGATGAATCAAGATAGGCTAAAAGCAACTTGATTGACTTTCCTTTCTAATTTTCCTTTGCATGTTGCTTTTTGTGTTTTGTCTGCACGTCTTTTCCTCTCTAATGCATGCCTCTCTTTCGTCCTCTTCTTGCTGTCTGGTGCCGAGGATAGAGGAAGGGTAAGAGTGGCAAAGCTGAGAAAGAGCAGAGTCAGAGAAAGGAGAGAAAGCCGTCCAGGCAGAGCAGTTTCTCCTCGACTTCGCCGTCTCGTAAGAGCGATGCCACCTCCTCCCCTCGCCGGGCGCTGCCCACCGAGCTGCTGAGGGGCCACAGCGCTCGACCTCAGAAGAAAACCAAACAGAACAAAGAGAACCTGATCCTGGCTGTGGAGGAGCTGGGCAGGAGGTCCGGTAAAAACAAACCTCCGAGTGTGGCGGACATCAGTAAGGCGGCGTCCAAACAGCGTCACAAGCCGGTTCAGGGTAAAAACCAGCTGATCGGGGTCGGCAGGAAGCCAGAAGCAGAATCGAAGAAAGTTTTAGGCGACACCTCTGAATGTGTAGCGGCAAAAATTAAGGAGAAGGAGTCCAAAGCTGTAAAGGTTAAAGCCAAACCGTTAGCGGTGCAAAGCAAACGCCAAGATTCAACTGCTTCTCATCTGAGTGACGCAGGAAGCGACACGAAACCTAAAGCGGATTTGTCCAAGAAATCCAAGAACGACAAAAACCAAAAAGAGGCTCAGATTGAAAAGGAGTCACCAAATCTCGGTCTGCTCGCCGGGGCCACCTCCCTCGCCGCAGGGTCGGTTTTAATCCAAGAAGCGGTGAGTCGCTTCAGCACGCCGTCGCCGTCGGAGAGCAGCCGAGGATTCCTCAAGGACAAATCGAGAAGCGACGAGTCAGATTCCTTCGCTCTGAGCAACAAATCTGCCGTCAGCATCAACATCATTCCCGCACTAGAGAGTCCAGAAGAGAGCCGGGATGAGAAGGAGGCGAGTCAAAGCGAGACACCGACGGACTCCACAGCCGCCAAACAGCAAGAGGAGGAAGAGAAGGATGATGAAGAGGAGGAGGAAGGCCAGAGGACGAGTGCAGACGTCAGCGAGGAAGAGGAGGATGCAAGTCACAGCACTGAGAAAGCAACAGAGGATGAAGAGAAAGAGGAAGACGAGGAGGACAGTGACACTCTTCAACCAGAAGATCAGTCAGATTCAGATGACGAGGAGGAAGATGAGAGCGCTGCTGAGGAGGAAGAGGAGGAGGAGGAAGAGGAGAAAACAAGCGGGGCGACAGGAAGCGAAGACGACACCGAAGAGAGAGAAAGCAAAGGAGGAGACGTGGAGGAGGAAGAGGAGGAGGAAAGTGAGGAAGGGTCGAGTCAAGAGACAGAAAGTAGAGGAGGAGAGAGTGAAAATGATGAAGAGGAGGAGGAAGATGAAGAAGAGGGGAGTTTGGAAAGTGAAGGTGAGGAAGAGGAGAGCGAAAGTGGGTCTTTGAAGTCATCAGAGGAAAGAGATGAAAGCGAGGTAGAAGAGGAGGAAGATGAGGAGGAAGAAAAAGAAAGTAGTGCTGAGGAAGAAGAGGAGAGTAGTGGGGAAGAAAAGGAGGAGAGTGAAGAAGAAGAAGAAGAGGAAGATGACAAGGAGAGTAAAGATGAAGAGGAGGAAGAGGAAGAGGAGAGTGAGAAAGAAGAACAAGAGGAGGAAGAAGAAGCAGAGGAAGAAGAGGAAGAAAGTGAAGAAGAGGAAGAAGAGGAACAGAAAGAAGAAAGTCAAGAAGAGGAAGAAGAGAAAGAGGAAGAGGAGGAGAAAGGCGAAAGTGAAGAGGAAGACGCCGAAAGCAGCAACGATGACGAAGAGGCTGAAGAGGAGGAAGAGGAAGAAGAAAAGGAGGAAGAGGAGGAGGAAGAAGAAAATGAGGAAGAGGAGGAGGAAGAGGAAGAAGAGGAGGAGGTGGTTAAAAGGAAAAAGTCAAAAGAAGTCAAAAGACAAAGTGCGAAATCCGCTACTACTAGAAAATCAGGGGTCAAAGGTCTGGCAGCAGGAGAGTCCGAGGAGTTCTGGGATGATGTTTTACCTCAATACCTCTCTCTGAAATGAAACCTATCACTGATCAATATGTCTGTTAGGTTATTGATTAATCAGTTAGGCCACGAGAGACCAGAAAGTGGTGAAAACTGGAAACTTGTCCCATTGGAGACGCTTAAACCAGAGAAAGATTTTTCTTTTTTGCTTCAGAAGAGTCAAGAATTTCCTTCAAGATTCACAAAATTCTGTCTGATTTTAAGTGAGTAACACTTTATGATCAGATTTTACACCCACTGACTTATCAAAAACAGCTATTATATCTGAAATAACGCAAAGGAAGGGAGTTTCATTTATTTTTCTGTGGAAAATTGAGTCGTGTCATCTGCGAAGAAAATCAAAACACCAAAAAACAAGGACAAAAGCAGAAACAAACCAAATAACACAATCAAATGCTGCTAGTATGTAATCCGCCTGAAATGTGAGGGTATGTAGATAAATGCAGCTGTAAACATGAATATTAGCCCTTAGGAAGACGGTGTCGCACAAATGTATGCCTAAAAGCCAACACGAGCAAAACGAATTAAAGTTGCCATGCCGTCGGCTTTTAAATGCAAAGCAATAACTTTTGGGTGTTTATCCAGATTTTGCAGGATTTTTACCAACTAAATTGCAATTATATAGCTAACTATTACTCAGATGTTCATTGTTTTTCCTTAATTTTGTGAGTTTTACCAAATGTTTTAATGATTATACACGAATTTCCGCGTGTTTACGTAAATTTTCATGTCACATGTTGCCTAAATTTCCAAACATACACTAATTGGATGTTTGTTTTAACTTCTAGAATTTTTCGTGTCCATGCAGGTTATTTGAAATTCAGTTCTCTAATCATATCTGAAGTGTTTAATTCAACTATTTTATTGATCTTCCCTATTAATCATCAAGTTCTCCACAAATTTAAATGTGCTTACTTGAATTTTGAGACCATGTTATCTAAATTTTAGCCTAAATTTCCAACATTTTACACAAATATCATCTGAAATTATGTAAGAGTCTCACCCATATTTTAAGATTTTACATAAATGAATTGGGTGTTTATTCAAATTTCAGAGCTTTTCAGTGTCCAGAAAGTTTATCTGAATTTGCATTTTAAACTCCATATTTTCAGATTAGTTTTTCTTGTTTTACCTGATTTTTTTTTTGGAACTTTGAGTTTTCGTCAACATCTTAATATACCTAAATTAATTGCTTCTGAAACAGTTTTAGAGTTGGTGGATGGGGAGTGGACCTTTGTTGTTTTCTGCAGCTGTAACAACTTCTCCTACACTGTGCCTTTCTCTGTTTCACTTGTTTTGCATGTTATAAACGCATTTTTAAGTGTCTAAATGGCTAAAATCTGACTTGAGTTTTGCTTTTAAATGCTCCGTTTACTTCTTTATCCTCAGTAGCCTTTTTTAAATTTGTTTTCTCCCTGCTTCTGTTAATTTGTGTTTTGTTCATGTCATTTTGATATTGTGGGATGTTTTTAAAACACCGATTTGCACTGTGACTACGGTGAAGTGTATCTAATGAAATCAGTGTTCAGTCAGATTCCCAGTATGAAACTAAACTACCGGAACTCTAAAATTACTCAGACCTTCAGCCTTAATCTCTGACAAATTGAAAGATGTACATTTTTATCTATTTCTAGGGGATGTGGGACTTTCCTTTTTCACTTCTGTGCTTGTAATAAAAATGTTTTATTTCATTTAGGTCATTTATGTGTTGTTTTTAAAGAATTGCTTCTCATTTCTTCATCTTTCTGTCTCTTTTGTATGAGCGTACAAACATATTGCAAGTTGTAGCTGCGATATTTGCAGTTTTTGTTCAAGTTGCAGAAAAAAAACATTGTAAAATCATTAGATTTATTGTGAGTAAATAGATAAGTTGTGCCGTAAAAACGTGCATTAATTTCACTTATTTTTCTGTGAAAAATTGAGTCGTGTCATCTGCAAAGAAAATCGCCATAACACAAAAACACAAGGACAAAAGCACAAACAAACCAAATAAAACAATCAAACACTGTTAGTATGTAATACACCTAAATGTGATGTTATGTAGATAAATAGAGCTGTAAACATGAATATTAGCCCTTAGTAAGACAATATCACACAAATTTATGCCTAAAAGCCAACACAAGCAAGTCTAATTAAAGTTACCATGCCGTCAGCTTTTAAATGCAAAGCAATAAAGTAGATTTTACACAAATATTTGGGTGTTTCTCCAGATTTTGCAGGATTTTTACCCCCTAAATTACAATTTTATCGCCAACTCTGGTGGTGAAAAATGAGTCATGTCATCTGCAAAGAATCAACTATTTTATTGATCTTCCCTATTTTTTTATTAGTTTTAAAATAATTTTCATGTTCTTCGCAAATTTACATGTGTATACTTGAATTTTGAGATTCCAAAAATTCCTAAAATTCCAACATTTTGCACAAATATCACAAAATTTTGTCAGTGTCCGAATAACATGTTTTAAAGATTTTACACTAATAATTGGGTGCTTTTCATAGTTTCACAGATTTTCAGTGTCCAGAAAGTTTATCTGGATTTGCATTCACTCAGTTCAAACCAAAATCAGCTGGATTTTCCAGCTCCACAGCTCATTTTAGGAACACCTACACTACATTTCGGTATGACAAAACTAAATTGTTTCTATCCACAAAACAAATCTGCTTCGAATTGGGTTAATATCAGTTTAGATACTATTTTTTGATGATAAATTATAGATTTTTATTATTTTAATTACTGTAAATAAAAAACAGGGCAGCTCAGTTCATGTTTTCATTGCTCTCAATAGTTCGCCTTACGTTAGTTTTTAAGTGATAAACAATATTTTAAAGCATAGCTACTATTAAAGTCCTTTTCTATTCTCTGATTAAACCCATAAAAACTCATCTTTGTGCATCAAAGTTACATATTTAGAAGAATTTATGCTAAACAGATCCCCAAACTGCACAAACTGCAACCAGAGACAGAAGAAAAGACAAATCTAAGGAAATCTGAAGATGCAGGACGAGTGTTTGGTGGTTTTCAGGATCAGGTTTGGCTCATTTTTCAGTCAATTTTGTGCTGTAGTTCCTTCCCATCACTCCCTGCTGTAGTCTAAAGAAGCTCAGTGCTGCTTGTCAGCTCATTTAAGTCTAAGATTAAAGTATTTTTTTGTAGTTTTTTGTGCTACTTCTCCTTTCTTCTTCATTTTGAACCTCATTCCTTTGAAGAAAACCTGCTGCCTTGGGTCATAACATTCCTTATTATGCCTTTAACTCACTCTTTTCATCAGGATTTGACATGGAGTAAAGGCAAGGAGGTGGGAGACGAGGATGAGGAAGAAGAAGAAGGGGAGGACACTGATGAAGATGAAGAAGTAGAGGAAGAAGAGAACGACACCTCTGCGTCATCAACAGACAAATCAGCGGAGGAGACTCAGAATTCCGTAAATATGCATCGCTGAGTAGAAGTGTTTAAAAGTCAGCGTGTTGCCGCTAACATTGAACATGTGATCATCTTCCCTGCAGCCAGAAGAGCTGAAAGAAGAGTCGGTACCAGACGGAGAGCAGAAAGGTGACATGTTTCATTCTTCCTCTGATAAATGAGGGGTGTTAAACATGCGGCCTGCGGGCCAAAACCGGCCCTCCAGAGGGTACAATCCGGCCCGACTTTGTAAAGTGTAAAAATTACAGAGAAGACATTAACTGCAGATTGTACATTAGTAAAACTGTTAATTTCAAATAATTTCTAGACCATGACAGGTTGTTTTGATCATAAAGTAAAATACTATATTGCTCATTGTTCTTTTGTCATTTTGTGTCTCGCTTTTGTAATATTTTGTCTTGTTTTTGTCTGACTTTTATCGTTTGTCTCACGTTTTTGTCGTTTTGTTTCTCTCGCTTCTGTTTTTCATCTGTTTTTTTGTTGTTTTGTTTCTCGCTTTTGTCGTTTTTCGTCTTGTTTGTATCATTTGTCCATTTTTTGTCACTTTGTAACTTCCAAACTAATTTTTAGTTTTGTGTCGTTTGTTTAATTTTTTTGTCATTGTGTGTCTCATCTTTGTAATATTTTGTCTTGTTTTTGTTGTTTTTTGTCTTCTTTGGTCAGACTTTTGTCGTTTGTCTCATCTTTTTGTCATCTTGTGTTTCCTTTTTGTCTCGCTTGTGTTTTTGTCTTTTTTTGTCATTTTGTGTTTTGCTTTTTATTTGTTGTTTTGAGCACCGTTTTGTGTCGTTTGTGTTTTTTTGGTCTTGCTCGTGTTGTCTATTTTCTTGTCATTTTGTGTCTCATTTTTGTAATATTTTGTCTTGTTTTTGTTGTTTTTTTGCCTTTTTTTCAGTTTTGTCATTTGCCTGATGTTTTTGTCATTTTGTTTCCTTCTATTTTTTGGTCATTTTGTTCCTCGCTTTTATTATTTTTTGTCTCGTTTGTGTCATTTGTCCATTTTTTTGGCGCTTTGAAACTTTTTTGTTTAATTTTTGGTTGTTTTGTTTTTCATTTTTGAAATATTTTGTGTTATTTTTGTTGTTATTCTGTCTTTTTTTGTCTGACTTTTGTAGTTTTGATCATAAAGTAAAATACTGTATCATTCAGTTCCAGGTACTTGTGACTAAATGTGTTCATTTGTCGACACTGTGATCTGGAAGTTGTAATGTGGAAATGATATATGAGGCAGAATGTTTCTGAAATTGAATTTATTTTTCGTAAGAAATTTCAGGTTGTTCATGATGTTTTGTAAAAAGATAATTCCTGAAATGTGAACATTTTCAGAATGGACCTTTTTGCACTAAAACAGAGGAGAAATTTGGAGTTGTGGTTATTTATCGGTTATTATGCTGTGATTTTCCTTGTCACTGGAGATCAAATTGGGATGAATGTGGAACTAACCTGAACTAAACTGAGTTTGACACCCCTGTGCTAAATGATTTGTAGAAACTTGATTCTAACAGGGAACAATAATGTCTGATGTCAACAGCAGCTGAAATCAGTGAGCAGCCTGAAGCTACAGGTGAACAAAAGACAGACGAAGACACAAAACCAGCCAACGGGACGACGGACGGCGACTCTAAATCCCAACCAGGCTTCAACAAAAAGGTAGAAAAACTATGTTGTTTATTCCAACCTGAAACACTAATTTGGTTCATTTAAGACCTTTCATTGCAGAATAAACTCTATTAAACAGCACAACCATGTAAAACAAACTCAAAATTAAAAACGACTTGAATTTCTATTATTCTTTACCTTAGAAAGAGTTTAGAAATAACTTGAAAGCAACACGTTCGAATATTTTCTCGTGTTCATAAGAGCTACTAATGCTAAAACTTGCTTCTTAAGATTAATAAAGTTCTATCTTATCTTAAATGAGCTACACTTTATTGTCAGATTTGACATCCAGTAACTTGTCAAAAACAGCTATTATATCTGAAATAATGCCACAAAATAAGGAGTTTCATTTATTTTTCTGTGGAAAATTGGGTCGTGTCATCTGCGAAGAATTAACTATTTTCAATCAACTAAAAATTCATAAACTGAAACACTAATTTGCCTCATTTAAGACCTTTCATTGTAGAATAAACTCTATTAAATGGCACAACCATGGAAAACACTCAAAATTGTCTTGTGTGCAGTTATAATCTCATCGTGTTCAATCAACATTTCCTGCTGAAAACAAGGGATGTCCAATCACAGGAATTTTTAAACTTACATAAATCGATTAAACTTGCGGACAACTCTTTGGTTAAGTCTGTTGTCATGCAGAATAATGGGGACGCCATCCTAGGTTAATTTAACACTCATTTAAAAAATTTTGAAAAAGTGCTAAATGACCTCAGAGTCATATAGTAATCCCCAAAAGATGCAAAATTGCAACAAAGACACATTAAACAACCACAAAAAGGCACACAAAAACAGGAAATGACCCCCCAAAAGATGCAAAATGACCACAAGAAATAAAAATTAACTCTAGACGCATGATGTAAATCTGGAAAGACCTGGAAATGAGCACAAAGAGACACCAAAAATGTAAAATAAACTTTGAAACAACAAAGAAAGATCAAAGACAGGTATTAAACATGCCCCAAAGGACACAACACAACCACTTAAGACAAAACAGTCAAAAAAGATTCAAGATGGTTCCAACCACTAAAAGACTGTGGCCACAGACAGAAAGGAGTCAAAGAGATGCAGAAAAAGCTGCAAAACAGCTAACAACATAAAACAGCCACACAGTACTAACAAAACGGCCACAAAAAGAAATAAAATGACCTCAGAAAGACTAATGGTGGCTACACATACAAATTACTCCAAAGAGATGCAATAAAAACTAAATAAACCTTTTAAAGATGTAAAAGTAATCTCAAAAAAGTGCTAAATGCCCTCAGTGAGCCATATACTGATGCCCAAAAGATGCAAAACCACAACAAAGACACACAAACAAAAGGGAATGACCCCAAAAAGATGCAAAAAGACCACAAGAGAGAAGAATTAACCCCAAATATATGATATAAACCGAGAAAAATCTGGAAATTACCACAAAGGGATACCAAAAAAAGTCAAATAAACCTTGAAAATATTGAACAAGCCCTAAAGGACACAAGACAACCACATAAGACATAAAACAGTCAAAAAAAGATGCAAGATGGTTCCAAAAATCGGCTAAATGAACAATTACTAAAAGACTCTATGGCCACAGACGGAAGGGAGTCAAAGTGATGCACATAAAGCTGCAAAGCAACAACTAAAGACACAAAACAGCCACAAAGCACTGACAAAACAGCCTCAAAAAGAAATAAAATGACCTCATAGAGGCACAAAAGATGCAAAATGGTTCCAAAAATACGTGATTCCAAAGATATTTAACAAAAATTGGTTGATATATTGATGTTCAAGTTTCTTACAAATAGTTATCAGCATGGAGCATCAATGAGGCTTTAGAAAACAAACAGGAAGTTACTGACCTGACTTCCTCTCTCCTCTCAGCTCTCTCTCTTCAGACGACTGTCCTCCTCCAGGTCCAGGCAGGCGGACGACGGGGATCCAACCCCAGCCGAGGCTCCCGTTGGTGGGGACGGAGGCGTCCAGGGGGGGCCTCCATCTCCAGCCGGGACCCAACAAGGAGGAGGTCTGCAGAGATCTGGAGCCAGAGGGCCTCGATCTGGAGCCTGCATCCTGCTGTAACGGCAGGAAGTGAACCCTCAGGTGGACTCTGGGAAGGTGTGAAAGCAACCAGTGGTGAGCTGCATCGTCCAACGACAAAAAACTGACCGGAACAGGCTGAAAAAGACTTTTTAAAGGAATGCTCCACTGAAAAATCACACAAAATCTGCATCCAGACTTTCCACCGACTCTTTACAGCAGCAGCAGGATCTCCAAAGTAGGAATTCAAAGTACAAAAGGTGTTTATAATACCAGATTTATTGAGCTGTGCAGGACGGAGCTTCACAGTGGACTAAAGTAGCGAGCTGAAGTTCCAGAGAACCGCTTTTCCTACTGTTTTCTTCCAGATATTACATAAAACCCTACAGCTGGACCTCCGTTACCAACGGTTACCATCAATTCATCAGAAAAACTTCATCTGAATAACAGCTTTCCTGCTTGTACAACAAAAACGAGACAAAAAACTACAAAAGTGAGAATCAAAATGACAAAAAAAATTGGACAAAAACACAAGCGAGACAAAAAGGAAAGAAAACACAAAAACAGGAAACAAAATGACAAAAGTCAGACAAAAAAGTACAAAATATTTTAAAAAATGAGACAAAAAATGACAAAAGCGAGAAACAAAATGACAAAAAATTAGACAAATGACATGAAACAAAAGAGACAAAAAAATCAGAGAAGTTACAAAGCAACAAAAAAAATTGACAAATGACAAAAACGAGACAAAAAATTACAAAAGTGAGAATCAAAATGAAAAAAAAAATTTGACAAAAACACAAGCGAGACAAAAAGGAAACACAAAACCAGAAACAAAATGCCAAAAACAAGAGAGGAACAGCAAAAGTCAGACAAAAAAGACAAAAAACAACAAAAATAGGACAAAATATTCAACAAGTGAGACACAAAACGACAAAAGAACAATGAACAATCTAATATTTTACTTTATGATCAAAACAACTTGTCATAGTCTAGAAATTATTTTAAATTTATGGTTTTACTAATTTACAATCTACAGTTAATTTCTTTTCTGCAATTTTTACACTTTACAAAGTCGGGCCGGATTGGAGCCTCTGGAGGACTGGTTTTGGTTCACGGGCCTCATGTTTGACACCCCTGCACTAAGATTAAAAAAAAATAAACTGCAAATATTCACATTTTTAAAGTCCATGCTTAAAAAAAAACACTTCAACCCACTAAATAAGTGAACTAAACTATTAATCCATGAATTATTTTACTTGTAGAGGAGTTTCAGTGAATGTTTGGATGCTTTAGTCTCCACCTGAATCCAAGCGTTTCCACATTTTACAGAAAGTACGTGGAGTATTCCTTTAAACCGCCTTTATTTCTTCCTATATTTAGTTTTTTTTCCGTGTTTGGAGCCACCAATGAGCTTTAAATCAACCAGCTGAGCCTCCACTGCACCAGTATGACCAGTAGCTCCCCATTACTGGCTGCTTTTTTAAACTTTAAATGGTTCTGTGGCACATTTTTTATCTCCAGCAGCTGAGCCTCAACGTGTGTGTGTGTGTTTGTGTGTTTTCAAACTGTGAGGATGTAAATAGGATTATTTATTGTAACGTGGTTCTGAAGCACTTTTTGCACTTTTGACCTGTTCGCCTTTCAGAGGAGATGCATCGGTTTTATATTCACACACCATAATCTCATTTAAACTTTTTAACGTTTGGATTTTTGTGACAACAATAAAGAATTTTGATATAAACTCGAACATGACTCTTTATTTTGATTTGTTAAAAACCGCAAAGAAACTTTTGTACTCTTGAATCTGGACTGAAACTGACTCCACAAAAGACACAAAATGATGTGAAAATTGCACAAATGACTGCACGAAAACACAGTGACCCACCAAAGACACAAAATGACCCAAAAATGGCCCAAAGAAGACACAAAATGACCAACAAAAAACACAAAATGACCCACAAATAATGCAAAAGGACCCCAGACATGCACTTATGACCCTACAAAGACACAAAATGACCCAAAAATGACCCAAAGAAGACACAAAATGACCCACAAAAACACAAAATGACCCACAAAAGATGCAAAATGACCCAAAAATGCACAAATGACCGCACAAAAACACAAAATAACCCTCAAATGATGCAAAAGAACCACCGGAAAAGCACTTAAGACCCTACAAAGACACAAAATGACCTCCCGAAAGTCACAAATAACCCTAATAAGGCAAAGATTGCCTCCAAAAAAGGCACGAAACGACCCACAACAGACAAAAGCAACTGTATAAAGATACTAAAGACACAAGAACAGCCACAAAGCAACACAAGACAAACCTACAAAGTGACAAAATTACCTCCAAAAGATGGGAAACACAAAACTTCTGTGTTGATTTTAAGAGTGGGGGCTGTTTTTTTTATCATATTCAGACACTAGAGGTCACTTTACCTTAATAAATCCACTTTAACTACATGATAAAGTGATAAAAGAGTAAAATCTTGACTGTTTTGGTTTCAATTTGGTCAGATGTTCTGGTTTGTTGCTGAAACTCTGCTGCCCTCTAGGGGTCGATCAACAACAGTTTCTGGCTTTTTAACTCTATTTTCCTCCAGACAGTCAGGTCTTGACTTGTTTTTTGAATATTGAAGAGGTCAGGGGTCACAGCATGAATTCAACAGAAACTAGAAAACAAACAAACAAACAAATACAACAACAGAAATAAAGAAAAACCCTGAAACAGCTGCAGCCTCACTCTGTTAACCTGCCAGGCGGTGACTCAGCGGCCCAGAGAAAACCTTTTTCCAGCCCGGCGGGAGGCGCTGACCGGTTGCCATGGAGACGGGAGCTTGGCCGGGTCTGAGGACGCTTCGGCTGTTTGAGGACGACCGTCTCCCGGGAGAAGAAACGCTGAAAAAGACACGACGGAGAGGGAGAAGGAGACGCTGAAATGAAATGAAATGTCTGTGGAGGTTTTGGCTCCGTGTGAGAAACTGGAATTAAAATCAGCCCAAAAAGACTAATAAATGATGTTTTAACTCCGCGACCTGAAATTCATCTAACTTCTACCATGGAAATAGAGATACGTAAATAGAAAACAAATAAAGGAAAATAAAACAAGCTTGATGAATAACTAAAATAAAATAAATGAACAAAATGTCAACTATTGAAAAAGAGAGAATGAGATAGAAAATAAATAAATGAAAAAAAGCTAGATAAATAGCTAAAATAAAATAAATAAAATAACACATCTTTTATTAAAATAGAGATCAGTAGAGATAGAAAATAAATAAGATAAAAATAAGCGAGATGAATAACTAAAAATAAATGAAATAAAATGTGTCATTAAAATAGAGATAAAAAGAGATAAAATAAAACAAGCTAGAAAAATAAATAAAATAAAATGTCTTATTAAAATAGAGATAGATGGAAAAAATAAATGAAATAAAGTAAGCTAGATAAATAACAAATAAAATAAATAAAATAAAATATCTGTTATTAAAATAGAGATTGCTAGAGATAGAAAATAAATAAATGAAATAAATTAAGATGAAACAAGCTAGAGAACTAACAAAAATAAATAAAATGTTTATCATTAAAATAGAGATAAGGATAGAAAATAAATAAAATAAGGTAAATAATTAACTAAAATAAAATAAATGAAATAAAATGTCTATTATTAATATAGATAGATAGATAAATGAAATAAATTAAAATAAACAAGATAAAAACTACAATAAAACAAATAGAATGTCTGTTATTAAAATAAAAACAGAATGAGATGGAAAATAAATGAAATAAAATAAGCTAAATAAATAACTAAAATGAAATGAATAAAAGATCCTATATATAAGATAAGTAACTAAAATAAAATAAATTCAATATTAATAAAATAGAGATCAAAAAATACATTAATTGAATAAAAGAATCTAGATAAATAGCTAAATTAAATTAAATGCTTATCATTCAAATAAGTACATAAAATAACTAATGAGATGAATAAGTTCTATAATATCGTGGCTCAATAATCTCCACATTGTGCTGGATTCCTGGTCGCCCTCGCTGACCTCTGACCTCCCTCCACTCTGTGGTGTCGGAGAACAGAGCGTCTATTCCAGATAAACGTGTCTTTGTTGGAGATGAATCCTCAGCTCACGAGGACGTCTACAGATGTTTCATTGTTGTCCTCAAACACTGAAAGTGCAGAAGCAGCAGAGAAGCTCCTGGAAGCTGGAGTCACTCACATCAATCATCGTTTATCTCTGCTGTCGGAGTGACACCTAAACATTTTATTTACTTTATTTGTTTATCTGACTTATTTCATCCAGATTCTGTACAATATTTTTAAAATCTGCATTCCTCCATGCAAACATAAAACTATGAGTGACTCGGCTGCGACCAACAGTCAGATGAACTGCAGGATGTGTTTACACAGAACATGGAAATAAATCAGAAATGTAAACAGTAAAATATCATTTGGGCTATTGCTGGCATTTTTGTGTCTTTTTGTGCTATTTGAACATCCTTTCGTGCTACTCTAGTGTCTTTAGTGTCATTTTTGTACTATTTAAGCATCCTTTTGTGCTACTTTAGTGTCTTCTTGTCTCATTTGTGCTATTTTTGCACCTTTTAGTGCTATTTTTGTCATTTTTATGCTACTTTAGCATCCTTTTCTGCTATTTTTGTGTCATTTTGTGTCTTTTTCTATCACTTTTGTGTTATTCAAGGACCTTTTTGAGCTATTTTTGTCATTTAGTGTCATTTTTGTGCTATTTTTGTGTCTTTATGTGTTATTTAAGCATCCCTTTGTGCTACTTTAGTGTCTTGTCTCATTTGTGCTATTTTTGCATGTTTTAGTGCTACTTTTGTCATTTTTATGCTACTTTAGCATCCTTTTCTGCTATTTTTGTGTCATTTTGTGTCTTTTTTATCATTTTTGTGTTATTTTTGTGCCTTTATGTGTTATTTAAGAATCCCTTTGTGCTATTTTAGTGTCTTTTTTGTAATTTTTGTACTATTTAAGCATCTTTTTATGCTACTCTAGTGTTTTTGTGTCATTTTTGTGTTATTTTAGCATCTTTTTATGCTATTTCTATCTTTTAGTGTCATTTTTGTGTCATTTTAGAATCTTTTTGTGTAACTTTTGTGCTATTTAAGCATGCTTTTGTGCTATTTTAGTGTCTTTTTGTGTAATTTTTGTTATTCAAGCATTTTTTTATCTTTTAGTGTCATTTTTGTACTATTTTAGCACATTTTTTGTGCTATTTTTGTGTCTTTATGTGCTATTTAATCATCCCTTTGTGCTATTTTTGTCTTTTAGTGTCATTTCTGTGTTATTTAACCATCTATTTGTGTTATTTTAACATCCTTTTGTGCTATTTTTGAGTCTTTTTGTGTCATTTTAACTGTGTCATTCTGCACATTTCTGATTCTCTCTCCTTCTATTCATGGTTGTTCTGTTTCCACTGATGTTCAGGACTTCATTTTGCAGTGAAAAATGAGGCCAACAGTGAGGAAAAGTGAGACAAGAACAAACAAAAAACATCCAGAATCTTGTTGGAGTTTGAGAGTTAATTCAATCAATTAAAGTGAGTTTTGTGTTTCTTTTGTTCAGTGAATTCTCAGAGCGTTGGGCGCTAAATGGGGCTCAAATGTTGTTTGATTTATGTCATGTGTAACAGACAGATTTTGAAATAAAAATAGTATAATAATCTAAAAGATAAAAACTTTCTTTAAGGACGTTTTTTTTAAACAAATCACAGTTATTATTTCTTTTGTTGGACTCTTGAACCAAATTACACTTTAGTTTCGGGAAAATGAAAGTAAAAGTGAGTAAAAGTGGTCTAAATGATCAAACTGAAGGTTCTCTAGGATTCTACATACTCTGAGAGACAAACTGACGGATCAAGCTGAATTTTTTACCCCCCAGAATGTTTGTTTACAGCATCTGGGGGTAAAATCTTGGCGCCGGGACGTTTCAGCTTGTGCCCGTTTTGCCGGAGCAGCCGTAGAGTTTGTGAGCAACGTCTGGCCAAGTTGAAAAGAGCGACTTCATTAAGATGCACGGCCGGTCGCTTCCTGTGAAACGGGCCTTTGTGGGCCGGCAGATGAACCGGCACAGCGAGCAGAGGCAGAATCTGATCACATAGGTGGACGGTTTAACAGAAGGAGGGCTTTGGTGTTAAAGATTTCACCAGGAAAATACTTTAGTCTCATAAAATAAACAGTTTACTGGAAGTTTTAATGCAAAATCGGCCAGGCTCAAAACTATTGAGGTTAAAGTGAATTATTAGAAATATTTTTACATGTTAACACACTTAGACACAAGAACAGGCATATTTTAGTTATTTATTGAGCTTATTGTATTTCATTTATTTTTTTCTATCTCATTCTGTCTCTATCTTAAAAATAGATTTTTAATTTTCATAAATTTTTAGATAGATATGGCATAACATAGATATGTTATTTCATTCATTTTCTTTTAGTTATTTATCAAGCTGAGTTTATTTCATTCATTTATTTTCTATCTCTAATTATTTAATTATTTAATTATTATAATTATTTTTAATTATTTAATAACAGATATTTTAATTTCTTTTATTTTATTGTTGTTATTTATCTCTATTTTAATAATAGACATTCTATTTCATTTATTTTATTTTTGTTCTTCATCTAGGTGATTTAATCTTTGTATTTCATATATTTATTTTCTATGTCTATTTTAATAATATATTTTTTCATTTATTTTCTTTTAGTTTTTATCTAGCTTATTTCATTTCATTCATTTATTTATTTATTTTCCATCTCATTCTTTTTCTATTTCAATAATGGATATTTTATTTCATTTACTTTATTTTTGTTATTTATCGAGCTTATTTCATCTTGTTATATTTCATTTATTTATTTTCTATCTTTATCTCTACTTTAATAATAGAT